>JAWWEU010000247.1:0-18409 GCA_035583155.1 Acropternis orthonyx | reverse complement strand
GGGCTGGGGGACAGGGTGGGCATCGGGCACAGGGTGGGCTCCGTGGGCTGGCAGGGCTTTTCCAGCCTCAGGGATCCTGGGATTCTGTGAAGTTCCAATCTCTTTACAGTAAGTTACATCTGAGGGTCACCTGAAAATGAGCACAGCTGGGCTAAAAAAACACCCCAAAATATCAAGGGTATTTATTCCTTCAGTGGGTAATAAAAACACATTTGCCACTCACTGAGGATCTTGGGTGCTTAAAATCCCCAGGGCTTTAGAGTGTTCTCCTGATAATGTGAGTTAAATGGGGTTCAACAGTGAAGGTGTTGGCCCAAGAAATAGATTTGGCCCTATTTTATTGCTATCCTGACTCTGAAATGCAGTTTAAACTGCCAGAGGGCAGGGTTAGATGGGATATTGGGAAGGAATTGTTGGCTGGGAGGGTGGGCAGGTCCTGTCCCAGGTTGGGCAGAGAAATTGTGGTTGCCCCTGGATCCCTGGGAGTGTCCAAGGGCAGGTTGGACGGGGCTTGGAGCAACCTGGGTTGGTGGAAGGTGTCCCTGCCCATGGCAGGGGGTGGGATGAGATGGGCTTTTATGTCCCTTCCAACCCAAGCCATTCTGGGATTCTGTGAAGGACAATCAGGTTGACAATCCCTCCCAGAATTAAAGCAGAGGGGATTCTGGGGCAAAATAAAACAGAATAAGTTCAGTGATGTGGCACCAGGAATGGGAATGGGAATCGAAGCAGGATGAGCACGGCCAGACTGGCCATGGAGGTGGGAAATAGGGGCACCATCCCAGGCACAACCTGCTCAGCCCGTGTGTCCAACAAGGCTCCCACCACCCAGAGCTGTTCCCCAGCCCCCGCATCCCCCCCGTGCTCCAGGGGAGCTTCTGTGCGAACACAGACACGCCGCACCTTCCTGGGGGCCACGAAACCCAGAGTGGGGCTGGGCTGGGCTGGGGGAAAACAGCAACAGCAGAACAACAGGCTCAACCTCCTGGGAATACGGGAGAGAGCGCAGATGGCACGGAAAAGGGCATCGGAGGGGAGGGTGGGGTCAGCCCTCGCCTTCCTCGAGGCCTGGAGCATCACCCAGAGTCTCGCAGAGACAGTAACTGGAGCCACATGGGGCGCAGGCCTTGGCAGAGCAGGCAGGTTTAATTGAGCCCCATACCTGAGGGGAGAGGAAACTTGTTTATTTGGAAACAGAACTTGTTTTGCTCATTGTTTTGCGTTGTTTGGTTTGAGCCTCGGGGGCCCTTGGAAGTCGGTGCCAAGTCAGTGTGGATGAGTCCTGTTGTGTTTTAACCCTCCTGCTGCTGACTCACACAGAGATGCAGGACAAATAGAGGTGTTCTGTTGTATTAAATCCAGAATAGACTCTCAGGGAGTTGTCAAATGCTAAGAAAGGAAATCATCATGTTCCTGACTTCTTTGCCACTTCCCCAAGGAACACTTTTGGGCTGTGTTTTACCTCTGGTGTCTGAGACAGGAAGGGAACTTTTGATCACAGTTTGTGGAAAAGAAAATAAAGCAGTAATATTCTGAAAAAATCCTTTGGGTTTAGGAACCGAACCTTTAAAGGAAAGCAAAAAATTCCATGAGCATCCCGAGGACAATCCCTGTGCACCACACACCTGCAGCAGGTTTTGGAGACTTTTGTGGGCTTGAACCAAAAACTGCTGGGAAGAAAAAGGTTGAGGGAAAGGAATGGAGAGGGATAAACACCCAGAATTTGTAACTGCCTGTTTCTAAGGGGCTGAAAGCTTGAAAGTCCGTATGCACAGTTTGGTTTTCCAGGGACATCTTGTTTTCCTGCTCCTATTCAGCAGTGAGAAATCAGAACAGGGTCATCTGTGCACTGGATCTTGACTTACTACAAGGAAACATCAAAGTCCTTCTGAAAAACCCCAGAGCAGCTCCTTGAGTGGCTGCTTACCAGAGGTGAGCTCCACAAATCCACGCTGGAAAACATCCCTCGCTGGAATACGGAGCTTTTGGCTTATAATGTGGCTTTTTCAGGCACTTCCCTCATTACTTGGATTCCGTTTGCCCCTGTGACAGCTGGGAAAGGGAGGCAAGGAGAGGCTCAGGGACAGGGCCAAAATTCAAGGAATTATCTGCAAGGAAGGTCTTGCCATGGTGCTGCTTCCAGGTCGTTGTCTCACTCTCTGCTAAAATTCCAGAAAAATGAGAGGGAGCACTGAGAGAGGTCCTGGTGCCAGAGGTGAGCAGAGGGACACAAATCATTCCCTCATTGCTCTTGGAGTTTCCAGTTTGGCAGAAGGAGAGACAAGGAAAGGTGCAATGGACACAGGAAAAGCACCAAAGTGCCATTCCAGCCACGGAGAGCCTGGATGCAGCACAAGGACCATGTCCAGGCCAGGCAAACACTTGCTCAATCCTTAAGGGAATGGAAGTTTTCCTCCCCTCCCTGTGTCTGGATCTGTGATCCTGTCAGACACCAAAGGGCCGTGGTCGTGGCAGTGATTCCCACTCGCCTGTGGATGCTCCACAGGGCAGGAGCAATGCCAGGCATGGAAGGGTTTCACAGTGCCTGAGAGCTATTCTGTGGATCCAAGGAGGCAGGGAAAACAGGAGAAATGGTTGGGAACTTGCACAAACAGAGCTGAGGCAACGAACCCGAGCACGTGTCCCCACTGGGGGCAAATCTCCCTCAATGGGGATGACATCAGTCCCTCAAAGAAAATGTGGAAGAGGGAACCCTCAGGAGGTGACGGTTCAAGAGGAAGATGGGATGCCAGGATGCTTTCGGAGAGCTGGAATAGCCGTGACATAAGTCCCAGCTGTGGAGCCAACTGGTTGTTCTCGTGAGCTTAAATTGCACCCAAAGCAGAAGGGGAGGAAAGGAAGTTTTTCAGTCAATGAGATGGTTCAGTCTGAGAGGTGAGTTTGGGTTCTGGAGTGCAAGCCTCATGCTCTAGAACCTTCTGAAAATGCTTTATGGATCTAAATACATCTACTTCAGCATTCAAATCACTGTGGAGAACTAGAGAATCCCCGGATCCCTGAGGCTGGAAAAGCCCTCCCAGCCCAGGGAGCCCACCCTATGCCCGATGCCCACCTCGTCCCCCAGCCCAGAGCTCTGAGTGCCACGGCCAGTCCTGCCTTGGGCACCTCCAGGGCTGGGCACTCCAAACCTCCCTGAGCAGCCCCTTCCAGTGTCTGACCACCCTTTCCAGGCAGAAATTTTCCCTAATATCCAACCTGAACCTCCCCTGGTGCAGTTTGAGTGGTGTTGTACCCACTGGTCTCATGCGGATTTCTCACATAATTTACAGTCCTGGAATCCCAGAATGGTTTTGGGTTGGAAGGGACCTTAAAGACCACACAGTTCTGCCATGGACAGGGACACCTTCCACAAGATCAGCTTGCTCAAACCTGGCCTTGAACACTTCCAAGGATGAGGAATCCACAGCCTCTCTGGGCAACCTGTGCCAGTGTTCCACCACCCTCCAAGCAGGGAATTCCTTCCTAATATTTAACCCAAACCTTCTCTGATGCACAAAATAGTACCAGATGTGCATGTCTGAACAACTGAATCCCACCCTAAAAGTGAAACCGATGTGGGAACCAAAATATCTAAATTTAGAAGTCTGAGCAGCTTTCCAGAAACCAGCAGTGTGGGGGTTCACCTTTGGGCAAACGGGGGACCTACGACCCTGTGGGTGTGTGGTTCCTTCTGGGATGCTCCAAGGGTTGTGACACACCTCCAAGTCTCCAACTGGAGCAGCCCTTGGAGGTCAGGTGGAATATCCCTCTGGGGCTGAAATGATACCACATGACTTTGCGAACAACCAAAGGCATCCCAGGCCAATTAGAGCTTCCTGTGGCCTCTCTTGCACTTCTGTGGACACCCCACGGCGCTGCTCCTTGGCCTGTGCTGGTTATTCCCCACCGGGAGCTCGTGGGACGCCCACACTCAGCCACCCAAATCCGGGTGTGGTGACCTGTGGCCAGAACCCTTCCCCAAGCCACTGATAACAACTCTCCAAGTGGGATGGGAGGTGCTCTGTGGAAATGCCACTGAGATAATTCCTACCTTGGGTGTCTTGTGAAAGCACCACCTGGGAGGATCCACCAGACTCACCAAGGGCAGGATGTTGCTGCCACTGCTTCCGCTTCATCTCCGAGGCTTGGGAACCTTCCAGACCTGGAAATGGGACTGGTTTGACGTGATTTGTTCTTAGGAAACCTGTTTCTTATCACTTCCTTATCCTCCAGGTATGTTCAATCAGCTGCTCCAGTGGCTCTGTTGATGCTGAAGTTGAGGTGACAACTCTACACTTACCTGGAGTTTTTCTTCCTGCCTCTTCCCACCTTTTTTAACAGCAGAGTTGAGGACAACCTTTCCCACAACTTCTTGACTTCTCATGTGTTTGTGCACACCTGCCTCCTGCCTCTCCTTGGTGGAATGTGTAGGATTCCAGTGCCCAGAAACCAGGCTGAGGGTGGGCAGGTTGGGCAGAGAAGCTGTGGCTGCCCCTGGATCCCTGGGAGTGTCCAAGGGCAGGTTGGATGGGGCTTGGAGCAACCTGGGCTGGTGGGAGGTGTCCCTGCCCGTGGCAGGGGGTGGGATGAGATGATCTTTAATGTCCCTCCCAACCCAAACCATTCCATGGCCTGGGAAGCAGGACTTTGCATCCTCAGCCTTCTGGGCAGCGTCTCATGAGCTTGGATGCTCCTGGCAGGCATAGAATGGTTTGATCGGCTCCTCCATTCCACAGGGATGGGCACAGCAGGAACCTGGAGGCTGGAAGATTAAAGAGAGGTTAAAAAAGGCCTGCCCAGCAAATCGAGACTCACTCACACTTTGCATGGAGGTCATTGACTTGTCTCAGTTGATCCCTAATGGGTCAGGGAGAACCCTGGCCTGGCTTTTGGATGCTCCAGGACTTGCCCCTCCCCCCCCCCGCCGGAGCATCCAACATGTCTGAAGAGTCTGGAGCCAGTTCCTTCCCCAGGTTGGACTTTGGCCTCTGCCTCAAGCTCTGCTTTAATTGTTTTAAGCATCTGGACTCCTTTAACCTCTCGTTTCCCCTTCCTTGTTGGTCAGTGCAGATGCAAAGAAGAGCCTTTAACGCTTCACTTTTCCCCGTGTCATTAAATGAACGTGCCCAGTGGAGGGAAAAGCCATGTCCCAAGTTTTCCAAGGCACACCAAGGAGATGAAAACAGTTGGAGCCTGTCCTTGAAGCAGCTGCCTGAGGGCCCAAGCCCCTCACAGCAGCATTTTTGGGCAGGTAACCCAGGCCTGGCTGTGAGAAATGCTTAGAAAACTTCTGCCAAAAGAATTCTTAACTGAGAACAGTATTTTTTGGACACGGCCGAGTCCCACCCTCACTTCCAGAGGGTTTTTTATGTGAAGAATTAGAGGTTTCAGTGAAAAACCCCATCAGTGGAAGATGAATTTCAGAAAATATGACAAAACCCCACCTTTTGAATCATCCTTTAGATTTCTGGAGAGGCGTTTGACTTGTGTTATCTTTGCTCTGGAGGAAGAATTTTTGCAATTTTCCATGGAGTGTCAGAGGTAAAGGATTCCTTGGGCAACGTGACTATCAGTCTGTCATAATGTAGTCATGGAAGTATTCCCTTATTTTCTTTTGTTTGCCTTTTCCAATCATTTAAGGCAAATATTATTTAGCATGGAGTGAAATCTCTTATCTCCCTTTTGAGATCAAAGAGCCTCCTGTTTGTGTTGTAATTAATAAGTAATGAAACACCTTAATTACAATACAAACAGGAGAGACTTTGGTCTGGAAGGGGAGATAAGACTTTTCCCTCAGTGCTGAGCAGCAGCTGCTCTGAAGGGTTTTGGAAAAGAAAATAAAAATAGAATATTGCCCCAATTGGGAGATGATGGAGTGCCAGGAGAACCTGCTGTGGCAGGCGGGGAGATCAGATAAATATCATAAAATGCTATTAAAACCCCATAAAGTAACCCAAGAATTTCTTGAACTCTGTTTTTTTGGAGTGAAAATTCCCTCATCCCGGCAGTTTCAAAAAGTAGGTGGTTTTGTTCTGCTTCCAAGTAAAAACAGCAGAAGTTCCCGGGAAAACGGGAATGTGGCAGCATCGGCTGCTGCTTCGGTTCCTCTCCTTTGCACTGGGTGAAATTCATGGATAAAGCCCATCTCCCCAGCTACTCCTCGGTGCCCAAGGGCATCACCCAGTCTGGAGAACATCTGGCCCACGTCTGGACGCAGCCAGGAGGAGATCTCTTTGTGCGGGAAGAGAAGTTGGATCCCGCGAGGCCCTGAATTTTTGGAGGAGTTTTCAGTCCTGGCAGGAAGGGAGGTGTGACCCCTGCACCACTTCCATCTCCTCACAGCTCTGGTTGCCTCTTGGGTTGGAGCTGATGATGTTGGACGTGTTTTCCAGTCTAAGTGGTCCCATGACTCCGAGTGCTCCCAGTTTGGTGGCGAGCAGAGTTCCCTGGGCCTGCAGTATATAAAATTACCCCGAGGAAATTGTCCATCCATCACTTGCAGGTCCTTCCAGAGCTCCAGTCAGATTTCTGTAGAGCAAGAAACATTTTCCAGGAGAAAAGGAAGCCAAGCGCAGCCAAACCCAGACAAACCTTAATTTTTTTTTTCCACAGGCTTTAATAATACAACATTAATGGGGAGCAGAATAATGCAAAGGTGGACCTAAATAAGGAGACAAATACGCTGGGTGAACGTCACATGAAATGGTGATGAACTCCCTTTTGACTCCAGTTTAACTAATGAATTCAACTGAACTTGAACACTTCACTATGTTTTCTTTCATGGCAGAACTAATTTCTAGAAGAGAAATGTTAGGAGGAGCTCAGCCTAAAAAAGCAGGATGGAGAAGAAGTTTCCTCCCACAAGAGTCCTCTGCTGCTGTTCAGTGACCTTTGGGGTAATCTCAGCATCACACCCACAAATAGACAATACCTACTACCTATACCACAGTGGTACCAACAAACAGAGACAGGCCCACCTGAGCTGGATGTCTAAAATTCATCTTTGTTTGTTAATATTTCTAATGACTTGCACGAGAGACCCTTTTTGAGGACTCCTGCTTGTTGTTTTCCCACTGCAAAGAGGTTCAAATTGAGTCTGGGGTTAAGTCTGGGTGTCAAGCTCACCTACTGAGATTTTGTGAAATTATTCAATTGAATTTACAGCAGTATTTAATTGAATTTAAACTTAATTTACAGCTGGAGGCTTTTAACACAAAGATTCCCTTGAACTTCTGCTCTGTCTTACCTCAGACTTGCTCCTGGGTTCTAATACCAGCACTAAATAATAATTCTCAGTTTTACATACAACAGAAGTTTAAAACCCTCTCTTAAGGAAGTGGTTTAGGCTGCTTTTACACACACCCTGGAAAGATTCCAGGTTCATGTTAAAAAACTTCCCCTAAACCTTGATGTCCCTATTTTGTTGTTTAGCTCTGTCCTCTCATCTGTATTTTCCACACGAAACAGAAAATCATGTGAACAGTGTCCCGTGTAATGATGGACCCTCTTGGCCAACAGAGCAATTAATGAATTCACAAACTTAGTTTTAATCTTCTCTTGGGGAATTCTGAGCAGAAGAACCCTCATAGAATGAAGAATTGAAGAAGTTCCCACCTGAAAATACACCTTTTCTGGCTGCAGATAAAAGTCCAGGCTCAAGACTGGGAGGTTCTGGTGGCCCCAGGACCGAAACTCAAAGAATTCCAAGTTGATTGTTTTAAAAAATCAAGCCCTGATTTTTTTTTTTTTCCCCAGAGCATCAACACGTTTTCTGGGCAAGGAATCCCAGCCCTTCGTGGAATAGGGAGGGTGGTTGGGCACTGGAAGACGTTCCCATGGAATGGGCATGGCCCCAAGGCTGCCAGAGCTCCAGGAGCCTTTGGATGATCCTCTGGGGCACAGGGTGGGATTGTTGGGGTGTCTGTGCAGGGCCCGGAGCTGGATTGGATCATCCCTCTGAGTTCCTTCAGGGTATTCCAAGATTTCCTGACTAGTTCAGCCTGAATTCCCTCTGAATTGCACCTCAGAAAGTCTGTGGTGAAGTGGGAAACAACAGGCACTGAATCCACTTCCCAAAACTGGCTGGAGGTAAACATTCGGACTTAATAATTTCTGGGAAAGCTGGGAAGTTTTGACCATTCTCCCAACTAAACGGAGGAAGGAAATCAAAGAGTCAATGTCTCCGGACCAAGGAGATTAAATGAAAAAAAATCCCAATAATGGCCATGTACAATTGTGGTCACACAAAACATTCTGTTTCAAGAAAGGAAGACATTTGATTTTTGTAATGTAAAAATGTTGTATTTAATTACTATAAATTAAACAATAATTATTGTTTTATTATCTTATTTTAAATACTATTGAATATAGGTTGATCTACCAATACATAATAAAATAAAATATATGTTAATAACATGCAATAACAATTACATGACATGCATTATTATTTATAACTAATTACCGTTGATTTATAATAATATTTAATATTCAACATATGATAAGCTATATTATAATATCATTAAATGATATAAAATGTATGTTAAAATGTGTAATAACAATGAGATACTATTTATTATTGTCATTATTATTGATTGATAATAACATTCAATATTTAATACGTTGTAATAATACAAGAGAGTATAACATGTATGTTAATAACATGCAATAACAATTACATGATATGTAACTCATTATTATTTATAATTATTTACTATGGATTTATAATAATATTTAATATTCAACATATGATATATTATAATAACATAAAATGATTTAAAATGCATGTTAAATCATGTAATAACAATGACACAGTATTTATTATCATTTATCATTAATATTGATTGATAATAACATTCAATATTTAGTATAGTATATTATTATAATAAAAGATAATATAACATGTTAATAGCATGCAACGACAATGACATATTTATTATTATTTCTCATTAGCTATTATTAATAATTAAATAATTATTGATTAGATTATTTGTTGCTATTGTTAATATTTACAAAAATATTAAGGTATTTGTAAATACATCCCATCGATATGAATATGCTGCCAAAACTATATGGGAAACATGTAAAACTGGGGCCATTGAAATATTATCTACACGAAATTATTTAATGTTTTTCTGCCACAAAACCAGGTAAAAAACAAGGAAGGAAAAAACCCCTCTTAAATGTCTTATTAAAAATTCATCAAAACACTTGATCCTTCATCAAACGGCGATTCCTAACGGCAGGATAAATTCCTCACCATAGTCTGACCTGACTTGGTTCCTCCCCACAGTCTCTCTGGAGGAAAACAGGAGTTATTTTGCCTGTTTGCTGCAGTTCCACCAGCATTCCAGTTCTGGCAGATCTCCCTCAGGCAGAACACACGGATAAGGCCCAGGGATGTGACACCTGAGGACACTTCGCGGTGACCGTGCTGGTGGTGGGGCTTGGCCTTGGTGATCTCACAGGTCTCTTCCCACCTTAAGGAGTTTACGATTCCGTGTTCCAGTCCCAGGCTCTTTGATGTAAAGCCCAAATCCTGAGCTGGACCAAAACAAAGTGACAAGATTCTGCCTCTGATTCCCAAGGAGGAACTTCTGCCCCTTGGCCTTCACCTTCTTCACCTGGGCCAGTTGAACAGGCTTGGAATTGGGAGGACATTTCCTCCAGGCTGGGGCTCATTTGCACTGTCAGGACATAAAGATGAGGCCCAAGGGACTCAGACCTGGTTATTTTATGGTCAGGCAGAGACCACATGGAATGGCACCTTCATTGGAGAAGTCCTTGTATTCATTGATGAATTTCTTTTTGTATTTACTGAAGAAGTTCTTGTTATCTTCACTGAAGAAGTTCTTGTTGCCTTCATTGGAGAAGTTCTCATTATCTTCATTCGAAGGCTTCTCCTGCAGGCCCGGAGTTATTCATGACCCCAGGTCATGGCAGGGGCTCTCCTCGGTGGTGTTTGTGGCCGGGTTCCCAAGGTTCTCCCTACATCCTCACCAAGGTTTTGCTTTTCATGTACCACAACCTCGGCTTTGCCCTTCATGCATTGCAGATGAGGGTGGTGGGGATGGTGTTGCAGGGAAAGCCAAGTCATGGCTGGTGGCTGTGGATGAACCTTGTTGATGGAAAGTTGTGCTGAAGCAGAACGGAACCATTTCTGAGACCAGGACACATTTCCAGCTGGTGGTCACGCCTCTTGCTGCTTCCCCCCTGCTCCTGGAGGCAGATCTCCAAGCGGTGGGGAATGAGGAGTTCTCAGGCCGTGCAGCCCATCCCCTGCCAAGGTAGTGAAGTTTCCCACAATGTCTTTATTGTCTCCTCCAGTTGTACCCTCTCTCTGAGCAACGGGGCCTCCAGAATTCCCTACAATTCTGCCCTTGTCCAAACCAAAATGAGCGCTGGAGACAGAGTGTGTGAGTCCAGGAGGAGAATTAGGATATTGCCCTTTGGTTCAGCCCACAAATCTTGGATCTCAGGCTCCTGCCTCGCTGTTCCACACACACAGGAGAGCCAGAACTGCAGGAACCAGGATTTGTGTGGATACAGCCCTTTGCCAAAGCTCAAAAGCCTGGATGCTTTTCAGTCGAGTTGTCTTTGTTTCTCCATTTTCAAGCCTGACCTTACAAACTGTTTTTCCAGAATTTTTTTTTTCTCATTTTCTTCCCTCTCCTCTTGTCCCTTCCCCTTTTTTTTTCCCTTCGTGCCACCGGCATTAAACAGCTCAGGGATGTATTTAAAGAACTGAGAAGCTGCAAAGAATCAAGTAGGATAATGGGAAGAAAGGCTCAATGGGTCTCCCGGGACTTATCATGGTTTCTCTCCAACTGTTTTACATGGAGTCGAAAGTTCAGCCTCACATTTTCTGGAAAGGAAGAAAAAAGGAAAAGGGGAAAAAAAAAAAAAAAGGCAAAAGAAGTGGAGAAAGAAAGAGGACAAGTCGTGATGTGGGAATCTTTGGACCGTGATGAAGATGGAAGGCGCCACTCGGAAAGCGCAGCTCTTTCAATGAGAACCAGATGTCCTGCATGTTCCTGAACACATCCAGCCCGTTTTCAATTACACCAGAATTAGAGCAATAATGAGAAACAAAACAGGGTTGTTGCTTGGGGTTTTTTTTTCCCCCTCCCCTCTCTCTCCTCTGTGTCCTTCCCTCTCTGCCCCAGATGGATCGGTAGCGTATCTCCAGATGACATCTCAGATTGCTTCCTCAACCTCAAACAATGCTAATCACCCAATACCCCTGGCCTGCCACTAATCTTTCCTTGTCTCTCTCTCTTTGCTTCAGAGCAGCTCTACCAGCTGAGCACTTCATTACACTTGATGAGAAAGGCTTATTCTGCTCATTTTCGGCTTGTTAGGAGCTCATTGATAACGACACTTTTATGTTCTTTGGGAGGTTTGTTGTTTTTACCAAACCAAGACTTGGCCACATGTCCTCTCTTAGCTGCGGGATTCCTCATTAGGGTAAGAAAGAGGGAGAGATTTGTCTCCAAATATTGTGTTTTAGGATCAGAAAGTATGATAAACTACCTTTCCCCCCCCTATTCTCTTTCCACCAAAGCAATTAAGGAATTTGTTGAGTAGTTCTTTGTTTGCTCAAAGGGAAGTTAACAGTGAAAGCAAATTAAAGGAAACCCAAACCAACCCCCTCTTTCAAAACTCCCCACAGCTGATTTGGCAAATCTGGCTTTTTAAGCCTTTTCCTCAGATTAACCTGGTTTTTTAGTGGAAGGTTCCCTGTCCATGGCAGGGGCTTGGAATGAGATGGTCTTTAAGGTGCCATCCAACCCCAATCATTCCGTAATTCTGTGATTCTATGATTTTACAGCTGGCTAATTATTGAAATAGATTTAGACACACCAAATGCCATCCTGGGTGTTTCCTTCTGGAGGAAGGAACCAGGAGAGAGAGGACTTTGCAAATCTGCTGCCAGCCCAGCCCATGGAGATTCCAGGCTTGTGTCATTTGAGGACACAGGAATTAGCACTGAGAGATCTGAAGGATTCTGTTCCTCCTGGTGGAGGGATCCTCCATGGATCCATAGCTCCACAGAATCCCAGGATCCCTGAGGCTGGAAAAGCCCTCCCAGCCCATGGAGCCCACCCTATGCCCGATGCCCACCCTGTCCCCCAGCCCAGAGCTCTGAGTGCCACGGCCAGTCCTGCCTTGGGCACCTCCAGGGCTGGGCACTCCAAACCTCCCTGGGCAGCCCCTTCCAAGGCCTCACCACCCTTTCCAGCCACAAATTCCTCCTGCTGCCCCACCTGCCCCTGCCCTGGCCCAGCCTGAGGCCGTTCCCTCCCCTCCTGCTCCTGTTCCCTGGGAGCAGAGCCCGACCCTCCTCGGCTCCCTCCTCTTGTCAGGGAGTTGCAGAGTGTGAGAAGGTCCCCCCTGAGCCTCCTTTTCTCCAGGCTAGGAATTAAAACTTTAGGATCATGAAATCATTAAGGTTGGAAAAGACCTCCAAGATCATCAAATCCAGAGCTCTGCTGTGCTTTCAAAGCTGGTTGTGCCAGATCTCCTTGTTCAGTATTTGGTGGAGGAGAAGAGACATCCCTGTGCCCTGCGGACTTTGTATTCTACAGGAAATTAAATGATAATTATTAAACATACATAAAGTGAAGAGCTTGAGGGGTGGGGACAGTGCTGGGAAGGTTCTTGCTACAGATGGCAAAGGACTGAGCATCCCTGATGCCCTGCCCAGGCTCCAGCTGTTCCAGCTGGCTCCTCCCAAACCCCACAGCCCCATCACAGGTGAGCAATCCCTGGACAAATGGCCAAGCACATGGAGGGAAATGTTGTGGGTTGAGGTCAGGAATTCCAGAGTCCCGCCCTCCCTTTCCTGGTGTGCACAGGCAGAGCCTGGAAGAGATAAAAAGGAATTGTGTCAGGTCCTCCAGGGAAAGAGCTAAAGCAGAGGGTTCCCCATGAGGTGAGGAGCTCATTCCACTCTCCCAGATCCACTCCTGCTCTTGGGAATACGGAGGTGGGAACCTGCATTGACAAAGGGAGGAGCAGAGCCATTGTACTGATCTCCCTTCAATGGAATGTTGCAAGGGAACGCTGGGATTCACCTACCTGAGACGTGGGAAGGGATGAGGCTTTTCTGCCAAACCCAGGGCGAGCAACGTCTTCTCCAGGGAAGGGGATGGCAGAGTAGGAAGTTGCTTCCCAGACCAAACCAGGACCCTTTTCCACTTCCAGAGTGTTGTTCCTCCCCTCTCTACCCCCTTGAGTTGAACAGGGTATCACAAACCAAGTCCAACTCTTCAACTTCCAGCATTGTCACCTTGTTTTTATGGCCACCTTTCTGCGTGGCTGCACCCATTGCCCTTCCCTGTGTTCCTCAGCCATGAACTGAGGACAGTCACCTTCCAAAATCCTCCTCTCTCCACCCTCCCTTCCCCACAAAGGAGGTCCGGCAGGAAGCACCCTGTGGAGCTTTTCTGGCCTTCACAAGTCCAACACTCATTTATCAGGAGCGTAGTCCCTTTTTTCTTTCCTTTCCTCTCCTTTCAAAGTCCATTTACAGGAACCCACAGTCTCTGCACGGATATTGTTCCTCTCTTTTTGTAACCTCCTTGATTTCCCTGGAGATTGTTCCCTGAGAAAGAAGAATGAAACAAAACAAATGGATTCCTTTTTTTTTTTTTTTTTTTTTTGGCAACACTTTGTGTATTTTAATTAAGGAAAGAAAACAAAACAATAGGAACGCCCCATCAGCTGCTAAATGTGCTGGATGTGATGTGCCTGGTGAAAGATGCCCCTAGAACGGAGGAACAGGAGACTCTGGGGAGGCCACCTCCATGGAACGCATCCTGGGACATCCTGTGACACTCAAGTTCAGCCCTTGCAGCACACACCGACCAGCTCAGGTCCAGATCTATCCTGATCCCCTTATCCCAGCCTGCTGTGTTCTTGCTCAGGAGGGTTTATCCCCCTGGCCACCATCCAAGCTCCAGCTGGCCTGGACAATTCCTGAACCACAATTCCTGGCTCTTCCGGACCCAGGGTGAGCACAGACAGGGTTAGCACAGGCTCTGACCTGCTTTATGGCTTCTGAAGTGGCTCCACAGCCGTGCTGATCCACGCTCTGGAAAACCTGAAAGCTGCTGCTGTGCCTGTACCTGCCAAAGCAGCGAAGTCTGAGGCTGCTCCCAGGCCTTGATGATGCTCTGCCTGGTCCTGGCTCAAGGCAAAGCACGACTTGCTGTGAGGACACAGCCAGGGCTGGGCTGCCACCACAAAGCTCTTGACTTGCTTCCTGGTGTTGCTTGAGAACCCACTGACCATGTCCAGTCCCCTGCCCAAGCCCCTTGTGCTGGCAGCCTGTTCCCACACTTCTCCAAGGGTCCTGGAACCCCTCCAAGGCCACGTGGAGGTGACTTGTATAGGACAGAGACACTCCTAATTCTGGGTAAAGGCTTGGTCACTGCTGGCTTCACTCATGTGGTGGAGGACGGGGAGCCAGGAGATCCCCACTGTGCTCCTGAGCTCCCACAGGACACAGGGTAGGTCCCTCATGACCAGAAGGACATTGAGAGGCTGGAGCTGGGAAAGGAGCTGGGGAAGGGGCTGGAGCACCAGGAGTAGGTTCAGGTTGGATATTGGGAAAATTCCTTCCTGGAAAGGGCTGTCCATCCCTGGCACAGCTGCCCATCCCCATCCCTGGAGGGATTTCAAAGCCTTGGGGACATGGGTCAGTGGTGGCCTTGGCAGTGCTGGGGAATGGTTGGACTCGATGGTCTCAGAGGGATTTTCCAAGTTAAAACAAGTCCACAATTCCATGATTTTGATGTTTTCTGATCTCCTCTCTCCATGCACTGAGGGTGGTGGAACAGTGGCCTTGGTTGGTGCCTCCAGGCTTGACTGCAATCCACAGAAAGCAAAGGTGATGTTTCACAGTTGGCTGAGGCTCCCCTAACCCAGAGAAGCCAAAAAGGGCAGCTGTGCCTTCTGCCCACACCTGTCTGACCCACCATCTCCTGGACATTGGTTCTGCCCATCAGATGGTCGTGGGTGGTTTGCTAAAAACAAGCCAAACACCTAAAGGTGGATGAAGTCGGAGCAGGTGGGAATGGGAGAGCTGGGAGATGCAGCAGGGGAAGAAGATGAGCTGAAGAAGGTTGTGAAAGGCTGATGTTGCCCTCGATATATTGCACACCCATTTCTCTGGAATACAGTGAGTTATATCCCTCCAAAGTGGGGCAGGGATTAGAACTTGGCTTCAAATAATCAGGTCAAATAATCTTCAGATAATCAGGTCTAACATCTCCTCGAAGAAACCATGGTTGCTTCACACCAGAGCTTTGAAAGTCCTCACAAACAATGTTTTTCTTTAATCGACCTCTTTTTAGTCCATGACAAATAATGAGTAGAAAGAGTCATTGACCTATTTCAAAAGTCCATATTTTAATTATTATTTGGTTTTTAATGCACAATATATGAGGTGGAAAACATCTCTTTTGCACTGAAGCAGTTGTGAAATTATCTCTTTGCTCATCTCAGAGATGTGACAGCAAAGTCTCCTATGGAATCCAGAGGAGTCTGTGGCTTTGAGGTTCAATTTACATTCTTCGTCCTGCATTTCTTCATTTCAGAGCATTGCATTGCCCAACTTTTCCATTTCATGACCCTTTGTTGTTTGCCTGCAACATAAACTGTTCCTGCTGATTGCCAAAGGAAATCATAAACACTTTGGCTCTCCCTTGGCTGCTCCTCAAACCTCCCAGCGTGGCCTAAGCCAAAGCTTTCACTAAGGCCACCTCAACCCTTCGCCTGGATGGCCTTTTCCATGGCTGCGAAGGAACCTCGGGAATCAGCATCCAAACCCTTGGATTCTGGCCCTTGTGGCCAGATGGAAGCTGTTCACCCACCCTGGTCTGCAGCAAGTTGTTAACAAGACTTTCCTGCTCCTGCTCTCAAAGGACATGAGATTAAATGGATATTAAGACTTTAAAAAGCAATAATTAGGAGCCCAGATTCCTGTTGAAAACCTGGATCCCGTGTTGGCAGAGCTGGAACCCACAAGCTGGGAAAAGTGGAGCTGCAAGTTGGTATTTGCCTGATCCTGTGCTGCTTAAAACCCTGATTTTTTTGAGTTTTAGACCATCTGGAGGCTGAATTTTGGGGATCTGAATGTCTGGGCAAGGCACAGTTGGGAATTTATTTCTATGGAGGAGCTTTTCCAAATCAGTCTCCATGTATCCTTCACCCTGCTGTCCCCATATGCAAACATCAGGTCTGTGCTGGTTCTCTAATTCATGTTTTCACATTGAAAAATACCAATAAACCCCCCTAAAAACTGAAGCTCTAGGTCAGCACATGGACAATATTGAAAGGGAAAATATTCTTGGAAAGCCTTAAACCCGCAGAATGAAAAAGAAAATCTTTAACTGTGGGTAATCCTACAGTGAAAAGTCCCATTCCTTTGCTCTTTTCCTCCTTCAGTTTTAAAGGGAATATAATTTTTAGGCTTTTATTTGAGAAGGGAAAAGGTCTCAGCTTGTAACCAAAGGTGGAAGGCTTTGTTTGCTCCCTAAACCAGCCCCCACAACACATCCACACCTACATATGGACACAAACCCAAAGCCTTGAAAACCATTCCCACTTACATTTAAAATATTCCAGGTCCCAAACAAGGAGGAAACTCAGAGGAAAAAAACATCCACAGGAACTGCCAGGCGGGCAAAACCTCCTGTGTTCAAAGAGGAACAACATCAGCAAAAATGTCCTTTGACTTGAAAATAACCCTAACCCTAACCCTAACCCTGGCCAATTCCAGCCAAAAGGGCAAAGAAACGTAGAGATACCTTAGAAATCCACAAAACAGGCCAAGTGTGAAGAATAATTTCAGCTGGTTTTAGTTTTAACGTGTCCAAGGGTTGTAATTGGGAATACCTGGAGAAATTGGGGGTTGGGAGTAGATCTTTAAGGTCCCTTTCCAACCCAAACCATTCTATGATAAAAGTGTTGGGTTTTCCCCATTAGTCCTTTCCTTTATCAACCTCTCTTTTTTTATTGCTATGCATTTAAAATAATTAGCACGATTTTATTTAAATTTAATGCCACCTCTCCCAAACCATATCTTTGGGAAGATACTTGGAGTGCGGGGAATTTTAGCACAGAGAGAATTAGCCACAAAAACCTCTGGGAAAGTGAAAATGAAGAGTCAAATTTCAGTTCCAATTAATTCTCGTGACCTCTTTGTGCAATTCTCTTTACCTGTATCTAAGGTAATGCCTCTAGAATTCCAAACCCAATTAAGAACCTCATCAAAGCATTTCATACAATCCTTTATGGATTTTAAGCTCGCTGGGAAAGGCAGCGACACAGTGATGAAATTCCTGCACAAAGCAGGTTGAGTTTAATCTTAGTCATCACTCTCAAGCTCCCCCACCTAAGGATTATTCCTCTCCTCGAGCCCAATTTGCCTTTGGTGTCCCAGAGAGCGGCGTCCAGCAACAAAGCCATGGATTTGCTGCCCCTGGGGGAAAGCAGGAGATGATCCCTGGGCTGGAATCCTGTCAGGATTAGACTCCAGTCAGGTTGGAACTGAGTTTGCAGCTGAGGCCAAAACTATTTCTTAATGTGCTCAAAACATCCTTTAGAGTGTTTTCTGCTGGTGTTGTAACTGGATGTCACCATCTCCTCACTCAATATTCCCTCTGTCGTGTGACGTGGGGGAGCGTCCCCTCCTGGCCCCAGCAGAGCTGTGGCCTTGGGATAATGGGAGTTGTGGGCAATGGGCAGGGATTTCTGATGGAGCTAAAGGGGTTTAAAACTCTTCCCTTGCCCTGGGAAGGGCCGAAGGGTGGAAGGACTGTGTCTCCACTGAAGGTGGTTGCCCAGAATGTGTTGTCCAGGGAGGCTGTGGCTGCTCCATCCCTGGGAGTGTCCAAGGCCAGGTTAGATGGGGTTTGGAGCAACCTGGGCTGGTGGAAGGTGTCCCTGCCCATGGCAGGGGGTGGAATGAGATGGTCTGTAATGTCCTTTCCAACTCAACCCACTCCATGATTCCCTTACTTCATGCCAACATGGATTGGCCGACTCACTCATGCACAGTCATGCACTGAGGCTCCAGGAGTTTTTAGGAGGCACTGGGCACATGGGAATGCAATTTTTGGTAGAACAAGGGAATAATTCCTTCAGCAACTCTGCACAAACAAACCACTGCAGTGAAGGACTGGGATAGAGCAGAGGAGCACATCCTCAGGATCACAGAATCCCAGGATATTCCGAGTTGGAAGGGACCCACAAGGACCATCTGGTCCAACCCTCAGCCCTGCACAGCCCCAGCACCAACAATCCCACCCTGTGCCCCAGAGCATCGTCCAAAGGCTCCTGGAGCTCTGGCAGCCTCGGGGCTGTGCCCACTGCCCTGGGGAGCCTGCTCAGTGCCCACCACCCT
>JAWWEU010000246.1:0-18440 GCA_035583155.1 Acropternis orthonyx | reverse complement strand
GCAGGTTGGACGGGGCTTGGAGCAACCTGGGCTGGTGGGAGGTGTCCCTGCCCATGGCAGGGAGTGGGATGGGATGGTCTTTGAGGTCCCTTCCAACCCAAACCATTCTGGGATTCTATAATGGCCCACATGTGTTACCATCACTTAAATACACCAAAAGCTTGTGGATCCCCTTGTGTGAATCCACCAGCAGTGGATTCAAATCCAGCAGGATTCCGTACAAACCCAGGATCTTGGGGTGCAGTGCTGGGCAGCCAGGCTGGCACCCCAAGAGTCCCGGGTTAAGGCAGCTCAGCTGGGGGATCATCCCAGACCCTGAGCAGCAGCAATGCCAGACAGACTCTGCCACGAACATCCCTCGGCTGAGCTGCAGTTCCAGTCTCCGGGACAGCTTCGCTCTGCCCGGCGCTGGGATCCGTGTCAAACAGAGTCCCTCCGGCTGCGGGCAAACCTCGTGTGCCTGTCCTTCCTTCGGGGGCACAGGGGCACCCCCGGGGCTGCAGAGCCGCTCCCTGCGCTGGGACGCGGCTCCCATGGGGACACCCAGGTGGAGCTGCTGGCAGTGTTATAATCATTGTTCTACCGCCCAGCGTTTGAGCCGGAAACAGCTGAAGACTCCGAGTTTCCCTTTGTGAACAGCGGCCAACAAACTCAGCTTTAAACTTTAAAAACCCCGCCATGGCCACGTTTGAGAGCTGGTGCTGAGCCTGGTGGGTGCAGAGCTAAGGAGCCCCCAGCCCCACACCCTCCCCTCTCCCCCCATTATCCCGCCCCCAGCATCCCCCGCTATCGCCTCCGAGTCCCCCCTCATCCCACTCCGCAGCATCTCCAGTCTGCACCCTCTCCATTATCCCGCCAAGCCCCCCTGCAGCATCTCAAGCTCCAGCGTCCCATTATCCCACAGCTGTCCCATCCCACAGCATCCCCAGCCCCGTGCCCGCTGATATCCCGTCCTGCAGCATCTCCACCTCGTTATCCCGCTATCCCACCCGCAGCATTCCCAGCCCGCTATCCCGCTATCCCACCCACAGCATTCCCAGCCCGTTATCCCGCTGTCCCACCCGCGGCATTCCCGCTATACCACCCGCACCATTCCCGTGATCCCGCTATCCCCGCTCCGCGGTGCGCAGCGCCGCCCCGTGGCCATCCACGGTACTGCCGCCGCCAGGAAAACTCCCCCAGAACCGGGATTTCCCCCCCAAATCCCGGATTTCCCACGCCCTGCCCTGGCTGCTCATCCCTGCACGTTCACCTGGGAATGCAGCGCCCTCGTTATCCGCCCCCACACGCTCGCACGGGGGCAGAGCGCAGGGGAAGCTCACGGGTGTCTGAATTCCAGTTACCTTCCCTGTTTGCCTAGTTTGGCGTGTTCCCCTCGGGATCATTATGGCTGCAGGTCAGGTTGGGCACAAACGCTGCTTGAACAGGAGAAAACCCTTCACACACACACACACGTGATGACAGAGAACAGCAAATACGAACGAGATGGCAGAGTGGGATTAAGTTCTTCTGTAAAGGGCGTAAGGGTCGTGCCGACATCCCCGTCTCCTCCATCCTTAATGTTGTGAGCCCACTTCCAGGTGGTTCCCAGGCTTGGAAGGGGGTTCTGCTGCCCTGCCCACACACATGAGGGCAGAGCAGATCGCTGTGCACAGGAGGGGAGGGCAGTGAGTGCCCTGAGTGACCCCAGCAGGGTCAGGGCTCTGCTCTTGGCCCCCCCGGGCAGAGCAGGACACGCTGCCTGGAAGGTGGCAAAGCCACAGGCACGAGCCAGACCCAGGCTCCTCAAAGCCACATTCACTGACTGTCCTCCAAACAGCTCCAGAGTCTCACCTGAGCCAGCTCTCTGGAACTACAACTTGAGGAAAAGAGTCACTGTTTCCTCCCCTTCAGCCCCATGAGATGAGATCCTGATTTCTTCCCGTGAAATCTTCCCCTAATTAAAACCATCAGCTGAACCAAATTGCTCCCTGGCCTGTCAGAGCTTTTAACAACATTCACGTATTGCCAGGTTAATTTTTAACTAATATTGCATCACCTGCCTCAGCCAGATGACACTTTACAAACTGAAATACTTCAGAGGGTTTTGAAGGTGTTTCTTGTTCCAGCACAGAGGAGGGAACAGAGCAGGAATTATTAAATATATTTAGTACCACCCAGTGGTTAATCACTGAGGACAGAGAGCTTCAACTTCCCAAGGCAGCCTGTTCCACCCTTGATCCCCTCATTACCCCAATGTTGGGGTTACATCCTAATATATTACTTATATCCTAATACTGGGTGTTTTCCTTATATCCTTATATTAAAGTGCAGGGCAAAAAAACCACAATCGGACTGAAATCTTAGGACAAGCAAGAAGTTGTTTACAAAATACGGAGAAAAATACAAATGAGGAGGATATAAAGTATGTTAACTGCACCCAAATGCTGATGTCAAGTCCTCCACCGGTGAAAGGGAACATTTTAGCAGCTCGGGACCTCACTCACCTCTTCACCTGGAGCTCCAACATTCCATTGCCTTTTTTTCCCTTCCGTGCACAACACTCATTTTCCTTGGATGAATCCCAGCACAGCTCCCTCAGCTTCAGCTCTGGGAACACCCTGTGACTGTATTGCCCAAATTGTTGTGGTTTGCAGAAAAACAGCCCGGAATTCAGCCTGCACTTTTCCATAGGGCAGAGGAGTGATTTGGGAAGAGCCCCAGGAAGGATTTGTACAGGCAAGGTGTGTGTGCACGTGGGAAGGGGGAATGAGCCCCAGCACCACCCTGGTGCCACCCACACAACTCCCACTGCCTCGTGAATTAATCCACCTCAGCAGCTCATTACAGATGCCAACAAACCACTGTCTCTTCCACATAAAGCCGATTTTTTCCCCCACTATCAGCCTGTTCCAGAGGCAGTGGGACCTCATCCTGACTGAATTATCCCTGTGCAGTCCCAGGTTGCTCCAAGCCCCGTCCAGCCTGGCCTGGGACACTCCCAGGGATCCAGGGGCAGCCACAGCTTCTCTGCCCAACCTGTGCCAGGGCCTGCCCACCCTCCCAGCCAGCAATTCCATCCCAGTATCCAACACTGGAAGAATATATAAAAATATCACTTGTCAGAGAATAAACTGTTACTCCCTTTTGCTCTCCTGCATGTCTGTAAATCCATTAACAGGACTCCATAAACACCAAATAAATTCCACTGCAGTGAGTTCCTGAAGGGAAACTATTGCAGAGAAAACAGCATTTGGTATTTAGTACTTAATTAAAGCTTCTAACTCCTAATTTCACCACAGGGATGTTATGTTTTGGTATAATTTATTACTTTTTCCTGCTGACAACTGCCTGGCTGCTCTTGCATTTCACTTGGAGAGGTTTGCTAAAGCTTGTCTTCATGACAAGACTTTTTTAGAGCAATTAAAATTGGTTTTAAAGTTATAACATATACTACTTTATAGTAATTACTCAGACTAATCCTAAGAACTGATACCTGAACCAAGTAGCAATCACTAGGAATCCTTAACACGTGTAAGCACCTTCCTCCTGCAGCCAAGCTTTACCAGTTTGGGATCAGGTCCAATACCAGTCTTGCTTCGTGGTCTAAGACTTAGGTTATATCTAGAATGGAAGTAACAAAGCCCCAGACTTGCTTCCAAAACCTTCCCAGTTGCTCCCTAAAACTCTGCCCCGCCCCCTCACTCAGGCCTCTTGTTTTTGCAGGCACACTTGGAAAGGTCTGTCCTGAGCCCTCCTGACAAGGAGCACCTGCCCAGAGGAGTTTCTGGCCATGACCCTAATGCAGGCTCAGCTAGTCAGAGGAGGATTAAAACCAAAATCCTCTGAATGCAGCAGTGAGGGATTCCTGTATTCCCAAAGCCCCGGCCCCAGAAGCAAAACCTTCCATGTCACCCAAGGGCCGATCACTGTTTGTTGGCTCATTGAAACACACCCAGAACCCGTGTTAAACACCTGAAATCAGCAATTACTGGGGCTGCTTAACGAAGCTGCCCAGGCCAGAGCAGGAACTCGTTAATAACTTCTTAAAGCTGCACTGGCTGAAGGCTCCAAGAGGATTTTTCTTGCCCACTAGACATGAAAACAATTAAGAGGGACAGGAAATTATGATGCTCCACAACATTGTCCATTAATATTCTCCTAATGAGAGCTGAGCCAAAAAAAAAAAAAAAAAACGAGTTGCAATTTAGACCTACAGAGTTCTGGGATGGGGAGTGGGGTCATTACTCAGGCCTTGAACATCCACATGCAAATAACACACAGGAAGTTCCAACACCGAAACTCTGGAGCATTAGATTTTAATGGACATTTTTGTCTCTCCAGTGGAACACGTTTTTAAATGTGGTGAAGCACAGAGACTATTTATTTACTGTCTTTCTTTACTCCTGATGTTCCACACGGCTAAGTTGTGTATTGCTCCAATAGAATCTCTAAATGAATAATTATTCCAAGGATTTCTCTTCCCACTGATGTTGCTCCCCATCAATTTTCTCCCTTCAGCACAGGCAGCAATTCACCACTTTCCTTCAGCTCCTGCAAAGAAATAAATACAGCAATTATGGACATTTTGTGATTATGCCAACAGGATTTCACCAGGGAATGTGGACGGAGAAGGAAATAACTCCCTGGTAGGAAGGGAGTGCATTGATGACTCACTAGAGGTCCCTCTTGGCCAAGACACCGAAGTTTATAATGTATTTAAATTCTGGGTTTTGTCTATTTAGTAAGAGAGGCAAAATATTTAGTGGAAAGATACACCTTCAAAAGAACTGGTTGCTATTTGCTCCTGGATGTAATTCCAGATTCTCCTCCTAGATAAAATTCCAGATATGTTTTAGGCACCCACAAAATTTTACAACATCCAAAAGGCCTTCCAAAAATGAAAAAATACCACTCATTGATAAATTTTGTTCCTCCCATCCATTAAAACCAACGAGGTAATAAGATATTCTAAGGACTCTGAATAAGAGGTGCTTGCCCATATTATCTTGATGATTGAAATTCGAATTACAAGGCTGTTAACTAGTTAAACAGCCACATAACACCAGGAAACAGTTTTAAAATAACATGGAATATATATTCTTTCCCCACATCTCAAGAGAAACAGCTGTCTCAGTTTTATTCCATATTATGCTGCATTAAAAAATGCAATTTAAAACCCTGACAACACTCATCCACCCATGGTGTGAATTAATGCGGCCCAATGATGCAAACAGACAAATTCCATTTAAATACCAGGGAGAGGATTTTGCAGCATCTCACAACGCCCAAGACTCCACTTACTGATCACTGAAAAAGCCCCCACACTTGTCAAGTAAATAGAATTATCTATATAATTTAAGTCATAGCCACGCTTGTTACATAAATAAAATTAATCCATATAATTTAAGTAATACCAGTATTTTTTAGAACTAAATGAGATTTATGGGTTGTGCCTTCCCAGAAATTACAATGCCCATGGAATTGGCTATAAACCATCCAGACAGGAATGGGCTCAGGAGTATTTTGGGTTGAGAACTCTGGGCCTGCTCCGTTACAAAAACCAACAGCCAGAGGAGGAGATGCAGATCTATTTCTGTTGCTTCAGGGCCTGTTCAAACAACTGCAATAAACTTTGATTTTCTTCCAGGAATGAGACTGTTTGCAAGGAATAATAAGTCTCACCCACCTGATTTGACAAAAAACAATGTCAGAAGTAAAACTAAGGGAGAGAAACCTGTAAAAGAATGGGTAGGAATGGGTTTTGCAGTAACTGAGTGTTGTCAGGGAAATACATTCCACAGCTAAATGGGAATGGTGGAGATTTAAAGCTCCTTTCCCTGGCTGTGAGCTCAGAGGAACCGCAGCAAAAGCACCCAGGTCGTTCGGGGCCAAGATCTGGGGCCACCGCAGCAATTCCTGCAGGTTATGGGCAGGAAAAAACCCCAGTTATTTGAAATAAAAAATCCCTTTAATGGCCAGACTCTCCCATCCCTACCTTCACGATGTCCAGCCCTCCCACCAGCTCCCCTTTCACGTAGAGCTGGGGGTACGTGGGCCAGTTGGAAAAGGTTTTCAAGCCCTGTCGCACCTGGAAGAAGAAAACCCGAAACGTGAATTTCAGCTTGGAAAACCTAAATCTAGTTTTTTTTTCCTCAAGAGCTCCAGGGGAACCCTCAGGGACGGGGGGGCTCTGGTTACCTCTTCGTCTTCCAGGATGTCAAAGGTCTCGTAGTCAACGCTGCAAAAAGGAAAAGAAATTCATTATTCGCAGTGGAGTCCGGAAAAAAATTCTCAAACACACAAAAACCCTCAACAGTTCTCAAAAAGCCCTTCAAAACTCCCCAAAAAACCCTCTCAACATACTCAGAAATACCCTCAAATTTTTGAAAAGACCTCTCAAAAGTCTAAAACCCTCCAAAATAGGAAAAAGCCCCCACAATTCTCAAAAAAAGCCCTCACAATCCTCAAAAAACAAAAACCTCACAGTTCTCAAGCCCCAGAAATTCTCAAAACACCCTCCAAATTCTCAAAAAACCCTTCACAATTCTAAAATACCCAAAAACCTGAACATTCTCAAAAATACCCTCAATATTTTGAAAAGACCTCTCAAAATTCTAAAAACGCCCCAAAAAAATCAAAAAGTCCCCACAATCCTCAAAAAAACCCTCACATTCCTCAAAAAAAACCCCTCACAATCCTAAACCCCAGAAGTTTTCAAAACACCCTCAAAATTCTCAAAAAACCCCTCAACAATATTAACAATACCCTCAAAATCTGTGAAAACCCTCACGATTTTTAAAAACACCTCCAATTTTTCAGAAAAACCTTGAAATTCTCAAAACCCATCAAAAACACCCTCCAAATTCCAAAAAATACTCTCACAATTCTGGAAAGAAATAGCAACTTGCATCTGGGGAACCATCCCATCAATATTTTCTAACCTCTTCATTTATAAAATGCAGTTTTTAAACCAAAACTGGCTTCCCAAATTCAGTGACTTACCCAGTGTTGTTCATAATTTCTAGGATTTGCTTGCTGAAGCCACATTTTGCCATCTGAAATATAAAACATGCATTAAAACATAGATCTGCTGTATTTAAGCCACAAAATTCCACCTCCCCAGCTATTCCCAATTTATTGTTGGATGATTCTGCTTAATCCCTTTTTCATCCTCCATATGCTGCCTTATGTGTCTTTTCAGAATAAATGTGCTTTATTTTGAGACACTGCTACTCTTTACTTGCCATTCCAATAAACTACAACTAATAAACAGCTGTAAGCACAGCAATTCACAACTAGCATTCATTAATAATTAATATCTACTTTTTTTAGACACTGAATTTATATTTAGCAATAATAAAAACCAGGGACTGTTCTATGGCTTATAGAAGCAGCAAATAAAAACACAAATAACTGAGTTTCCAGCATCATTAATTTGAATTAAAGGAAAATAAGGTAATTGTCACTGTTTAAAAATATATATATATATATTGCAAGACTTTCTCTCACCTGTTTGTTTCCCTTCATAAAGAGCATCACAGGAGCTTTGTTTACCAAGGATTTAAGCCTAGAGAAAGCAGGAAAAGGACATAAAATAGCTCGGTTATTATCCCAAAGTTTGTTTTGAGAGGAAAACAAAATGCAGAAGTGGAAAGATGAGATAAAACTGAGAATTCCAGACTGGTTTGGGTTGGGAGAGACCACCCAGACCATCGCATTCCGGACCAGGCTGTTAAAAAGCCTGATCCAAACTTCTCCCACCAGTTCCAAAGGTGCTCCTGCTGCTCCTCAGGGAGACATTCCACAACAACCCTAATTACTCAAACACTGTAGGGAAGCAGAGCACATTCCCCATTGCCTGATTTCCCAAAAAAAGGATGAAGCAAAGCAAAAAAATTATGGATAAATGTAGTCGGGCTGCTGCTTGTGCAAGACTGCCGACTCCTGCCAGGGGCTGCCAGGTGAGAAGGGTCTCGTTTCCTGAGGAGCTCCTGATGCGCAGCCAGGGCGGAAAACACACCCACACACCCACACCCCCCCACCCAGAGGGGCCACCAGACCTTCCCCAAGGAGGGTTTAAGGCCACACTGAGACAACCTCACCTTTATCTCTGACTCCAAATTCGAACTGCACAGGGCAGCGATTGGGTTTTGTGGCCTCAGCGAAAACTTTTACAAGCGGAGTAACAAAAAAAAAAAAAGAGACTAAATTTGAAAGGAGTTACTAAATCCACAGCCGTGGAAGTGTTCATTATCCCCACACTGAAATGGAATGTGTTAATTAAGTGATTTCTCCACTGGCAAAAGAACCAGGAGGAGTGACATCCACGGCACTGTAAAACCTGGAATCTGTGCTGACACATTGGCCTTCCAGGTACTGTCCACCTTCTTGGAAAAACATCCCCTTTGCATGTCTGGATGGCACTATTCCAATAAAAACTTGGGGAAAAAAGCCACACTGAAGACCAACTCGTGCAGAGAAGCGACTGATATCCACATATCAGGTATCCTGCCTTCCCAGCAGGAGCGGATCTTCAGCTGGGGACGTTAAAGGAGGACAAACTTGGCTCCCAGGTATTCCATCCACATCAGGGATCGGCAGAGTTCCCTCTGCTGCAGCACAGGTTCGTGGTGCCAAGGGGAAAGAAACCAGGAACCGAAGGACACGAGTAACGAAGGAAAACGAGGAGACAAGTGCAGGGATTCTCTCCAGTGACATCAGAGGTCTATGACAAATAAAGCTGATAAAAGCCACTCATGTTTAAAAGATGATCTGCCCAGTTATCTTTAAAGAATAAATTCTTAAAAGGCAGACAAGAAGGAATCTCTGTATTCCTGCTACAGGTGAAAATTAAAGCACAGATGGAACTAAACACTGTTGGGTCAGTACGACTTTATAGGAAGGGACTGCTGGATAAAAAGCAGGAGATTTGAAACAACTGCAGGAGTTCTGTAAGTAAATAAATTCTTGATCCATTTCTGATAAAAATCAAAGAGCAGGGATTTATATGAGGCTCTTCCCCATGTAAACAGACTTAAAGGGAACCTCAAAAACAGACACCCTGCAAATAATGAGCAAATTGACCCCACCTGTCCTCCAAATTCTGGGCCTTGGGACAGATCGTGTCCAGCTCTCCGGATGCCTCAAGCTCCTGGGGAAATTGGGTGGGGAAAAAAATCACGTGTTAAAGGCAGGAAAAACACGCTCTGGCAAACCAAAACCAGCCCGAAAATCCCAGTGTCTGACCTTGACGATATCGAGCCCCCCGATGAGCTCCCCAGCCACGTAGAGCTGAGGGTAAGTCGGCCAGTTGGAGTAGGTTTTGAGCCCCTGACGAACTTCCTCGTCAGAAAATATGTCGAAGCTGCTGAAGGAGACGCCGTGTTTGTTCAGGATCTCCACCATCTGCTTGCTGAAACCTGCAGAGGCACGGAGAGGAAGGGAACAGCATCTGAAACAGAGCTCCCAGGCCTGTGCTGAGCCTCGCTCCGCTAAAACATTTGATTCTTCTAGATAGGAAGTTCAAAACAGCTCGGGTTGTTCTTCTTTGCTCTCTCAATAGCCTCAAGTATTATAAATGGAAAAAACCCCCACATTTATTACTGTTAAATTACTTAGTTTAACTTAAAACCTGACTTTTATGTTTTCTACTGCTTTGCTTTAAGAGCATCCTTTCCTATTTTATGGTAAAAGGCAAATTCCTTTTTAAATTGTTTATGTTCTCATGAGTATTTAATATTATTTTACTCCCCTTGTGACACTTTAATACCATGTTTTGTTTCCCTTTATGACAGATTTTCTTATGTCCTGCCCTGACAACGCTCTCAGCAGGATATTCAGCACTGAATATTGTGATTTTACAACCAGACTTTATAACTTTAATAGCGGCCATTGTGAGAAGTTTCTCCCTTTCACAAGTAAGCATCTTTTTCTCAAGAAAATCATCACTTTATTTGTAAAAAAGTTGTAGGCATGAAAATTTTATTAGTGTGGAATTTACAGTCATCTTTATACACCTCCCAGACAACACAATCCTATCGTTTGCAAAAAGGATCCGTGAGAATTTGCCCATAAATCAATGTGATAATAAGGTTTTATATCTTTGCCAGCTCGTTCTGTTTTGCATTCAAACACCCTTGCAATCCTCCCAATTCCCTCAAAGAATTCCAACAAATGCTGTGCAGACAAATGAAAACCTCTATACAAATATTCAATAAAAAAATAAGGGAGAGACAATCCTTAAAAGCTTTAATAAAGGCATAAAAAAGCCAAGGTTTAAATGGGGAAAAGAATGGAAGTGGCAGAGCAGAATAACCTCTGATTTCAGCTATTAGCTTTTGAAATGTGGATTTTTACTGCAGTTTTCACATGCAGTTTACTGAGCTGTGAAACAGCAGTTTTTATACTTGTGGCATCCAAGTTGCTTTTCTTTGCACCACTGAAGTGTTGAGTTCATGCACAGCCTGAAGTCAAACAGATCCTGGGACTTCTTCTGCATCTGGGAGTTCATTAATAAACAGCTGAAGGCTGATTGCTGGTGGTTATTCCAATATATTAACTCATTTCTACTGTAAGGAACTGGGGAGGGGCTAAAAACCAGCTTTAGTTTAGCTGGAGGCAATTCCATGCAAACCAGAGAGGTGGACTGCTTGGGGTTCATTTGGAAGTGTTGTGCTCAGGGATGAAGTGCCCAAAGAGCTTCACTTCCGTAACAAAAGGCAATTTAGGTTGAATTTCTGAAGAAATGCCTGACAAGCAATGATTAAACTGCTGAAAAAATGGTTTAAGTGTTATCTGGGTGATCGCAGATTCCACAGGGTAAAAACACCCTGAATAAATTATTGAGGAAGCAAATAAACAAATACCACCAAATAAACACCAATACCACCAAATAAACACCAACACCACCAAATAAACACCAACACCACCAAATAAATCCACTGTCATACTACAACATCTGCAGCAACCACTTCCAAGTGTCAGCAAACACACAGCCAGGGGGACAAACCATACTCCAACTTCTGCTCAGCTGATTCTTCCACGGAAAAATTGCCAAAAACTACAGTAAGATCCCAGAATTCTGGCTGGATAAGGTTCATGATACGGAACTTTGACATACCTACAACCATATTGTTACATGATACAAATGCAGAATTATCTGTACAGAAATAGATGGAACCTCAATCAGCTCTTCACAGGAAGATCCACACTGCTATCAGTCCAAAGCACCTGATTCAACCCCAAATTCAATGCCAGTTTCAAACCCAAACAGGCCCACCCAGCAGCCTCACCATGGTGGCCCCTCCTCTCAGCTCTTTTATTTGCCAAGCATTGCTCCTGACCCAAACCCTCCAAAAACTCATGAGAACACTCCTGTTCACTCTACGGACTCAACTTCTCCATTTCAACAGCTGTGTAAGAACAGCACCTTCCAAGTACTTAAACATTTTGACATTTGTTCGTGAGCTTCTCATGTAGATCAACACTAAGTCAAGAACTGGGAACTAAACTATGAGCAAGAGTCAAGAGAAGGAGGTTTAAGAAAAAACATTTCCACTGAGGCAGAAACACACAGAATTGTGGAATGGTTTGGGTGGGAAGGGACCTCAAAGCCCGCCCAGTGCCAGCCCCTGCCATGGGCAGGGACACCTCCCACCAGCCCAGGCTGTTCCAAGCCCCGTCCCTGCCATGAATAAACACATGAAGAGTGCCCCAGTTCAAGGATACTGCTGCCCACCCACGTGCTTTAGAAACCCCCCTCATCTGTCACTCCATTTCCACATCCAACCAAGGGAATCACAACTCTCCAAGTGCATCCGAGCCCCAGGAAGACACTTCCATTAGCGGGCGGACAAGACGCAGTTGGGACACACCTCCCCAAACCACACAAACCCAACAAAGGCCACCAAACGGGGCGCTGGGGGGAAGTGCTCACCGCAGCGGGGCTCTTTGGGAGAGCCCTTCATGAAGAGCATGCAGGGGGCAGCGTTGATGAGGCTCCGGAGCCGTGCCTGCAGATCCTCCCTGGCGCCGGTGCCGGGCGCGGCCGGCGGGGCCGTGCCGGACACGTGGCGCTGCACCCTCTTGGTCAGCTCCGGGGCGTGGGCACCGTCCAGCCTGTCCACCTTCTGTGAGTTCTGCAGGGGCCAAAGCACAGCACTCAACTCACAGCCTATGCGGATTTTCACCACAGGCACATTTGCACATGCAGGGGGGTTTAGGGTCTGGAGTTCCGGGCTTGTACCCTTTTCTTGCCTGACGGGTCTTAATGGCAGTGAATTTGCTGCTAGAAATGTGTTATTAAGGAAAAGACTTCGAATTTTACTGTCACAGGCAAATGCAACCTAAACAGACTTGTTATTCCTATTGTTACTGGAGTCACTTGGGGCTTTGCCATGCTGCAAAGCTACAACAAGACAAGGAAATAATACTGTAAATTTTTTGACCCAATACAAGTTACAACAACTAAAAAAAAGGAAACAATGAAAATCAAACTAAACACCCCTCCCTAAGAAATAAATAAATAAATAAGGACGTGTAAAAGTTTTACATACATCAACTAGGTATGAATCCCCAAGCAGTTAAGAAAGCTCTGAAATACTACATACAAAGTGCAAAACCCATTTCTAGCTCCCTTTTAGGTTCCACCAGAGAGACTTCAATCAGACACAGAAGTGTTTCCTCACTGAGAAAGTTCTTAAGGTTCTGGGAGCAGTGTCACAAAAGGATACATATTAAAGAGTCCACAAGGAATGCATTTTCTCTTGAATCCATTTTCTCTTAAATAAATTTTCTCTTACCTTAAAGAACAGGAAAGTTGGAACAGAACTAATTCCATATTTTTCAGATACTTCAGGCACAGCTTCAGCTTCCAACTGAAAACCAAACCAAAGAAAAACCCCAGATTATTTTCATAATCTCCTTTCCAGTTCCACCGTGGGTGTCTGTGCTGCCTGGAATGTTCTTCTGGGCATTTCCCACCTTTCAGCAGGGTCTGCTGCTCAAGCTGGGGACACATTTGCATTTAAATGAGACAGTCTGGGCTGTCTGTCCCCCCCAACCCGGTGGGGGCAAAACAGGTTCAGAGGTTTTTATTTGGTTGCACGTTTCAAGAGGCGCCCGGAGGCTGCGAATAACATTTGTGGTGCCCCCGTGACCCTGTAAATTTTCAGTGCCACGCAGCTGCCTCTGTATTGAACTCCATAAATCACTGCCCCCAGCCCTGGCAGCCCAGGGGAGGGTGCTGTGCCCACAGCCATCCCCGCTCTGGGCTCTATTGACTCGTTCTGGGGGCTCTACATCACCACTGACATCTGCAGCCTCCTGCAAATTATCCACGAAAAACAGAGGGTTTCTGCCCCTACTGAACTTTAACTCCTGCGAGGCTGCTGAGTGGCAAACTCGAGGTTGTTGCTTCTGATTGTGTGCACCATTCGATGCTGCATCATGTAATCTCAATTTGTGCAATTTGCTATGAAAACATGTCTTAATTAACTCGAGTTTTGAGCTGCTCCAGCTCTCCAGGCTTTGAATGAATCCAGGAATTACAGAAGCAAAGCAGCAGTAGGAAAACTGCATTTCCAAAGCTCACATCTCCTTCTGTAAATCAATGCTCCAATGGAGAAACTAAAGCTATAAATTGAAAACTTATGTTCAATTGAAATTGAATTGAAAGAGAATAGATAATTCCAATTATCTATTCTCTTCCCAACGGCATGTGATGGATTCTACCTTTGACACTCATTTTCTTTTCCAGCAAAACTTCCTGCTTGGATACTTCTTTATTTATTAATATTTATGTATATAATAAATAAAAAATATTCATTTAGAGATCATTCCACTCAGAACAGATTCAATTTCATATTTCAGTAACTTGCTCTTACTGGCACAACTTTCCAACATGTTGCTTCCAAGTGCTTTGGGATCTACGCACACTTTAATTTCAATCAAACATATGAGGAGTTATCAGCTTTTTGACAACTAAAAGGCAGGTTTGGCTACTCTGGAATGCAAAATTCCACAAAGAACCTCCAAAATCCAATACATTCCTATGAGGAGCTTCTCCCCCCAAAACATGTATCAAGAAAATTCCCCCAAGAATTTCAGTAGCTTGTCTCCTCTAAGCAGGTAATATTTGGAGGGGGGAAGCAGTGGGAAGGATGTGCCACTGTCTTAGTTTCACAACACTGGATCACTTTGGAAATTCGTTGATAAAAAATAAAATGCAGCTGAATAATAAAGGCCATAAAAAAATAACAGAGGAATATTAAGAAGGCAACTGAGAGTTTTCAAACTCTGTTGGGCTGAATAAAAGCTTTTAAACTCCAGTTAAATATAAGCACCTTGAATTTGCAAAATGTTGAAAAGCGGTCTTTCGAAGCGCTAAGTCATAAAATACCACTAAAATAGTTCTTTCCTGTTTTACAAACAGCAGCTGAGAGAGGAATCATTTAAAAACTCCACACACAGAACCTGCAGGCTGGCAGAAATCCAATTCCAAGGCTCACACAGCTGGCTGCTCCAGCACCCCCTGCCCTCAGCACCACCGAGGTGTCTCATCAGTGACAGAGGTGGGTTCCAACCAACAGCACACGCATGAGCTGCATTCCTGCCCCCTTCCCCCTGGATCTCTCTCTCACTGGCATGTGCAGAGTCTCTCCGCTGTGTTTATGTCATCCAGCACTACAGGACTGTCTCCTGAGAGTGATAACATTGATCAGACTGAATTCACCTTCCTGAAGGTTCATCTTTAGTCTCACAGAAAACCTCTGTGAATTCTGAGGTCCCTTCAACATCCCCAAGGTTGGTGGAGCAACCTGGGCTAGCGGAAGGTCTCCCTGCCCATGGCAGGGGGGTGGAACTGGATGGCTTTTAAGGTCCTTCCAACCCGAGCCATTCCAGGGTTCCATGTCTGACATGACCAAGCTCATCACCAACAGTGGCAGCGCCTCAGGATAACAGGTTTAAAAAGTGAAAAATGCGTTCAACCCACACCTTGAAATGTGAAGCCACAACGGAACTTCAGACACAACCCCAGCCAGATTCCGTAATACTCTAGTTTATAAAAATGGCTCTTCTCTGCTGGGAAGAGGCTGCTCTGCCTGGCTCACCTGCACGAAGGTGACCTGCGTGTGCTCCTTGGCCAGCGCTGCCATGACCTCGTTCATCTGCACACACTGAGGGGCCCATGGTGCCCAGAAATGGACCACGACCAGGGACCTGGCAAAACACAACAGCGTTGCATTTCTAGGGAAAGACTTAAGCACAAATACACAGAATCACACAGTCACTGGGGTTGGAAAAGAGCTCCAAAATCACCGAGCCCACCCTGTGCCCGATGCCCACCTTGTGCCCCAGCCCAGAGCGCTGAGTGCCACGGCCAGTCCTGCCTGGGGCACCTCTGGGGGTGGGGACTGCACAAAAACACCCACCCACACCATCTTCCTGAGGAAAAAGAAAATCCAGCAAGTGAAACCGGGAATGTTTTCTAGGACTTGCCCAGAGAACTTCAATGGTTTTCCAGGAAACACTCCAAACCCCAACCAGCCTCGATACAAACAAAAACTCCACACTGTAATGTTGTTTTTCTGTTTTTATTAGCTTCAACTTCTTATTCCAGCCTCCATCAGGTTTCCTGGAATGTTTGGGATTGATTCCACAGAGCATTTAAAGCTGGGAAGTCACAGGTGTGAGCAGAAATCCCATCACCCTGGTACCAGGGGGTAATCCCCATGGACTTAAACATACTTGGATGACAACAATGGTAAGATCTTGGAATGTTCAAATCCCTTTTCCAGGTTTGCTGAGGTCAAACCCACTGGATAATGGGGATAAAGGATAAAAGATACTCTGTCCTACTATACTGTTTTATTTAGAAAGATAAAGAAATCAAGTCGACAGTACCACAGAAGCCACTCAGTGTCTTTTGTTACTAAATAATGCATGTTCATCAGAAACTGTGACAGCTACACAGGCAGCACAACAGCCCAGCTAGAACAGTGGCCTGCTGTAACCACACACCCTGAGTGCTTTAAAATTCATAAACTCGATTTTCCAAAGCAATTCTAACAAATTTTGGTAGAGAACCAATAGGAAGACTTTTCTTTTTTCCTATCATGCCCTGAGAGTGTCGTCCTGCTGGAAAAGCCAATTAAGTTATGGAATGAGAAGGCAGCTCTGTTGCTGTGCAAGTTTCAACCTTGCAAATTTAGACCTGAGCTCAGGAAGAGTCCAGGACAATCTTCTCCAGGGCTCTCACCTGTACAGATTCTCCAAGACTCTTGTCCATGAGATCCCCAAATTGTCTCTCCTGAATTCCAAGGAAACAGAGCAGGCAAGAGGCAGGTCCTGGGACAGGCAGCCCTCACAGACATGGATCTCCTCAACATTCCCACAGCTGTCAGCTCACCCAGACACCTTTAATTAAGACTTTTGAGCCAGCAGGGACAAGCTCTTCACATCACACCAACCAACACTCCCTGCCAGTGAGGAATGAGGGGGAAATCATTAGGCAGGCTGGGCACTGATATGTCTGAGAACACCCAGTGACAAAGAGGGAACATTTAAAATGAAGAAAGCAGCAGCAGCCTGCAGGTTTATGGGACCAGATGCTTGCACTGACTAAAGCAAGGGTGGGAGGAAGGAGAGTAGGGGAGATAGAAGTGCTCTCAGCTCTCATGGCCACACATTAGGCCAAAGCACTAATTACTGACTCACTGCACCTTCTAAATACAGAAGGTACCTTAAGTCAGTCAATGTGTATTTTTAAAGTTCTACTACCACTTAAAACCAAGACCATTAAAAAAGAAAAATGTCTATGCTTTTGGCGCTTTGTTCTGTTCTGTTTCGTTGGTTTCTTAGCAGGAACAGAAACCAGACCCAAATATTTTCAAACGAAGAAGAGGAAGAGACCTAGCAACACTATCAATTCATCTTAGGTTAAAAAAAATTGATTTAAAAAACAATTCCTAAAGAGAACACTGAATCATCATCTGTGGGCAAACGGAATGAGAAAATTAATGAGAGTTTTGCTGAAAATAACCTTAAAATATTGTATTTGTTCCTGAAGCCATTTTCATTTTGGCACTCGAGAGCTTCCTCTGCAATGTCCTCACACAAGAATTCAGCTGCAGGAGAATTCCAGAAAAGAAACTGGAAGTGATGCAGCAAGTTTCTTCTTCCCATAATCAGCATTTATCAAGGTTTCCCTGTGCTGTCCTTAAAATGTGATGCTGGTGGTTTCATCACCCTTTAAATCACTCAGTTAATCAGTAAAGCGCCTGCTCATCTGTAATTACAGAGGTGGTTATTGCAACTCTTCCCTCCCCAAATAAAACATGTGCATGGAATGCTGGAATTAACATCCCTGGGAGCGTCCAAGGCCAGGTTGGACGGGGCTTGGGGCAACGTGGGCTAGTGGAAGGTGTCCCTGCCCACGGCAGGGGGTGGGATGGATGGGCTTTAATGTGTCCCTTCCAGCCCAAACCATCCCTGACTCCATGAAAAGAGAACTACACGTTTTTAGAGCATAAAACCAGAGTAGTGACGAACCAGCCCTGTGGCACGGCGTGAGTAACTCAATGCCCCGTTTTTGCTCGATGAACAGCCCAGCGCTGCTGTTTCCAGGGTCAGCCCCTCGCAGCGATGCAGGGCTTGCTGCCACCCGGGCAGTTTGCAGCGGGAACAGCCTCACACCGCGGCACAGCTCTCGTTTATGCCCTTATCCTGCTCATTTGGCCTCCGTTTCCCTGCAGGAGCCGCTGCAGGGGGGCCCGCTCCAGCTGTGCCCCTCCAGCTGTGCCCTGGGGACCGGCGGTACAACCCTGAAGCCCCTCCAGCTGTGCCCCCCAGTTGTGCCCTCCCGGAGCTCCCAGCTGTGCCCCTCCAGCTGTGCCCCCCTTCCAGCGTGCCCCCCTCCCAGCTGTGCCCTCCAGCTGTGCCCTCGGGACCGGCGGTGCAACCCTGGAGCCCCCCCGAGCTGTGCCCCCCCCAAGCTGTACCACTACAGCTGTGGCCCCCCAGCTGTGCCCCCCCAGCTGTGCCCTCGGGACCGGCGATACAACCCGGATTTTCCCCTTTCCGAGCGGCAGCCCCGGTGCCCCCGAGCCCGGGGACGGCACCCCGAGGGGGGGGGACGAGCGGGGATGGCCCCGATGCCACCCCTGGCGCCCCCCGTGCCCCCCGCCCCGCTGCCCTCACCTGTCCCGGAGCTGCAGCAGCTCCTGCAGCTGCTCGGCGGAGGCGGCGGCGGCCACGGCCCCGGCCATGGCCCGGCAGGGACACGGCGCGGCAGGGAGGGCACAGCGCCACGTGGATCCGCCCGCATCATGTGGTTCCGCCTCGGCAAGGCACAGCCCATCCCACCGCATCCCTCCGCATCCCTCCGCATCCCACCGCATCCCTCCGCATCCCTCCGCATCCCACCGCATCCCTCCGCATCCCTCCGCATCCCTCCGCAT
>JAWWEU010000245.1:0-14550 GCA_035583155.1 Acropternis orthonyx | reverse complement strand
TGTTGGGTTCTTTACCGGGGCAGGGATGCGGGAGGCCTGGGTGGGGCAAGGGTGGGTGGGAGCACAGGGAGGGGCTCTGGCTCCTTCAGAGCCTGAGGCAGGGCAGGATTATAAAATCATGGATTGGTTGGAGTTGGAAGGGACCTTAAAGATCATCCAGTTCCACCCCCCTGCTATGGGTTGCTCCAAGCCCTCTCCAACCTTGGGACCTGCTGGGCTGGGCAGCTCCTCAGGGTCTCTGAGGCATCATCAGGAGCCCAAATCTCTCCCACTCTGCAGGAGACACCAAGCCTCACTTTCCCATCAGGAAAACCAGGTGGAAGGTGTCCTTGGACAGGGCTTGGAGCAACCTGGGCCAGTGGAGAATGTCCCTGGGCGGCTGGCAGTAGATGGTCTTTAAGGACCCTTCCAAGCCAAGGCATCCTGTGATTCCATGATTGATTCCATGATTCCATGAACCAGGGTCACAAATAACCTGAAAGAGGGGATCTGCTTACTTGGAAAACTGATCTCAAATAGGGCACAGCACACCTGGGAAGGCACAGCTCTGTACAGCCGTGTGAACCATGGTCCTGGTTTCCTTGGGCACTTCTCAGAGCCCTTTCCCGGTTCTGGGAGTAGCTGGTGAGATCATGACAGACCGTTCTTTTCACCTCCAGGCTCTGGTCTGGCTTCTTCAGCAGAGAGAGGGGGCTGAGAACATTGCTCTGAATGATGTGGGAACGGGGAATCCCAAGGTTTTCCTTTCTTTGCTCCCTGTAGGGCTGGAGGAGATCCCACCGAAGCCTGTTCAGGATACAGGGAACGTTTTGAAACAAGGATACCTGGAGAAGAGGTCCCGAGGTAAGACCCGGCATCACAGGCTAAGGTTTGGGGATGTCCTGTCAGAACTGCCAACAGTTGAAGTTTTCAGATGAAGAAACAGCAGGAAAAGCCATTTTTTCCTGCAGATTTGCACAGGCAGAATCTCTGAGGCTTCTCCGAGGCATCTCATACAGCGAGGGCCCGGCCAGATTTGTTCTCCTTTGCAGATCATCAAAGATTAAACCCCCCAAATCGAATTAAGCAGCAGCTCAGTCCTCTAAGGCAAAATGTGCCCTTCTAACGAGATGCCTAATGAGGATAAAACCCCAGTGAGGACAAGGGGGTGGGAGCATCACACACATTAAGGGCCTGAGATAAGGACTGTGAGTCAGCCTCGGGTTTATCTTGATTTTTCCCCGGACTCTTGTGAAAGCTACAAATTATTTCCTCATCACTGCGATTTTATCTTGATTTATTTACTGTATGACAGGTGGGAGGAGGCAAGAACAGCCCCTTGTTTAATCCTCAGGGCCATCAACTGAGTTTAGGACTGGCCCTGTGCTTGGTTGAGCTTCCTCCAGTTGCAGACTAGAAGTTGTTTTACTTACATGTAGTAGGGAGGTTCAACCCAAAGCTGTGCTGCTGCTCCTTTAGTGCCATATCCAGTGAAAGAACAAAAATGACCCTTTTTTCCCCTCTTCTGATGCCCTTTTCTTTGCAGATCACAGCTTTTTTGGGTCAGAGTGGCAGAAGAGGTGGTGTGTCCTCAACAGAAAGACCTTCTACTACTATGCCAATGAGAAAAGTAAGTGATGAGAGAGAGACACCAGCATTTGTTCCCAAAATATGGGGGATGAGGGAAAGGGCTGGAAAAGAGAAGGGAAGAGCCCTTGGTGAAGGACATGGGAAGGCTGTAATTACAAATGAAGGCATAACAAGGTTCTTGACCTCCCTCCTGGAAGTTTGGTTTGGGTTGGTTTTTCTTTTTAGATGATGTATAAAGACAATAAAAAAAGGTTCAGTTCAACTTCCTGGGTCATATTCCCACAACATCCCCAAGGAGATTCCCCAGGAAATAACGATCCAGGGTAAATAAAACCACTGCAAGTGCTTGCAGTGAAGTTGCCTCTGTCCATCCCATGAGCAGCAACAGCACCCACAGGCCAATTTCCAAAGATCCCACTGAGTATTTCTTCCTACACACCATCCCACTAAACGCCTTCCCAGCAGAATAATCCTTGGGATCACAATTTCCCAAGCCCACAGTGGTCTCTGCTCCATTACAACCAGCTCTTCCTGGCCCTGGCAGTTCCCACCTGTTGAGGATGAAAAGGGACTTCTCTTTATTGTGCCTTTATGAAGATTTTATAGAATTCCCCTTGGATTTCCAGCTGTGCTCGGAGTGAAGGGATTTTCCAGGCCCTTTCCCGTTGACACGCGATGTGCCTCGGTTTCCCTGTGCGGGTGAAGAATCTGCACCACCCCAAGGGGTGGTGAAAAAGGTGGAAACTCCAAATTCAGCCCATTTTTCTGCTTCCAGGCAAGCAGCCAAAAGGCACCTTCTGCATTGAGCACTACAGTGCCCGGCTGGTTTCCCATCTCCGCAAAGACTCCCGGAAAAAATGCTGTTTTGAGTTAACCTGCCCTGGGAAACGCACCTACGAGGTAGGAAATGGGGGGGGAAAGTGGAATTGTGGGCTGGTTGACCTGCAGTCCCAGGTGTGGGGGCCGGATGTTTAGGGTCAGGAGGGCTGGGAATCTCCAAATTCCTGGTAAAACCCCTTTTTTTTTTTTTTTTAACAATGGGGATGGCACAAGATTCCCAGAGAGGTGGTGGATGCCCCATCCCTGGGAACATCCAAGGTCAGGTTGGAAAGGGCTCTGAGCAACCTGGTCTGGCTGGAGATGTCCATCATTTCAAGGGTTGATGGACTAGATGACCTTCAAGGGTCACCTCCAACCCAAACTATTCCATAATTCTGTGATTCTATGAAAACAAAACAAGCAGCACCTCAGAAGGTGCTTCTCCTGTTTGGCAACCTCAACATGGACCTTCCCAGTGATCCTGGGCTCTCCTGTGGGGCTCACTGGGAATTTGGGGTAGGAGCAGTTGAGGATCGAGTTTGAAAAGCCCGTTTTAAATAAACCATTCAGAGCCAGGTTAGACACAAACCTTCAATTTTTAATGAACACCCAGGTGGGAGTGTGATGAAGAAACCCTGGCCTGATCCACAAAGTGGGAATGAGAGCCTGGATGGGCTTGAGGGAGATTTGGGATGCAGAGCTTTGGATCAGAGGCAGCTGAGTCCCTTCAGTGGGGATTGTGGCTTTCATCTGAATTACTGTAATGAATGAGGCTTGACAGTCTGGCTCTGTTCCGCTGCTGTTTCCCTCTTTGGAATAGGGAGATAAAGACAGGGAATGGCTTTTCCCGGTGTCCCGGGGTAGGGAATGGCAGATCCAGGACCTCCATGCCCTGTTTTGGCTGCAATTCCCTTTGCTCTCCCCGCAAACCAGAACCAGCACAGTAACATGTGCCCCTCTCTCCAGTTCACAGCCCCAAGCCCAGCAGAGGCTGAAGATTGGGTGGACCAGATCCAGTTCCTCCTGAAGGGTGAGTTTGGCAGCGTGGCCTGTTTGTTTGGGAAGATCCTGCCAGGATCTTCCCACCCGGGGCTGCTCCTCCTCCAGGATCGTGGGGGCTTGTGCTTCTCACCAAGACATTGCTCCAGTTTGGCACCAGCAACACTTGAGGCAAAACTCCAGCCCTGTTCCCTGGGGCACACGGTGAATTAATTTGGCTTTGTTCTCTGGGATTTGCCATCTTCTCCTGGGCTTTTCCTTTGCTTTGACCAATTCTCAGCCTCTTTACACCCTTTTTTATCCCACACCGGGTGCTCCTGGGTCAAACAAGGGGACAGTTCGCTCCTTGCAGGGTCCGTACTGAGCACAAAGGGGGGGGGCACAGATGTTGGTACTGGGTTTCACCTCGCTCAGAGGGAGTGATTTGCTGGTTTCCCCTCCCCTTTTTCCTCTCCCACCAGACCTGAGCTCCCTCACTATCCCGTGCGAGGAGGAGGAGGAGGAGGAGGAGGAGGAGGAGGAGGAGGAAGAGCTCTACAACGACGTGGACAGTTCTGACTCCATGAACACATCCCATAATACCACCCTGAACCAGGATGAGCCGAACGTGGAGGTGGAAGGGGAGGACATCTACGAGGTTCTGCCAGGTAAGCTCCCAAAATCCAAACCATCCCTTCCCCTTATCCCCCTAAACAAGGGAGGAGGCCTTGGGCACACAGCACACTGATGGGAATGAACATCTCAGGCTCTGCTGAGTTTAATGGACCCAAAACTCAAAGGTTTCACCCCATTCCTTTGCTCAGAGTGGTTGATGGAGCACAAGGACAAACCCGTTCTGGTCTGGGGAGGTTCCGATCAGCAAATTCAGGTGAAGCAGCTTTTAGAGGGTTTGCTCCCCCTTCAGCTGGAGTCAGATTGAGTTTGGTGAGAGTGGGATCTCTGGGCTGTGTTACCTGGAAAATGAGACTTGAGCTGATGGAAATGCTCCCTCCTGGGCAGGCAGGCAGGGCTGTAACACGATTACTGATGATAAAATAACTGCATTAAAGACAAGCTGGTTCCCTCCCGGTGCAGGAGGGCTGGACAGCGCACACAGCCTGAGAGGGTGACAGCTCTGCAACATCTCTGGCTCCTGAAACAGCAGTCAGGGTATGACACAGCCCAGGGCTTGGCCAACGAGTCACCTGAGCCTTAGGGGGGCCCCCACATGCTGTGCTGCCTCTGCTCTGACCCCCCACCCAACCCCTGAGTTCAGGGCTGAAAAAGAGGCCCTTGTTTCTCCTCGTTTATTTCAGAACTTTCTGCCTGTAAGGGTTTTTATTTTCGATAACAACAACAAAAAAAAAAGCACCAGGAGGTTTTATTGTGCCCAAGGTCTTCCTCTTGGAATTGCTGCCCGAGGAAATCTCTGCTGGGTGGTTTGCAAGTGGCATCCAGACATTGCTGGGAGTGGAGCTGGAGCTCCAGGACAACCTGCACAGCCCTGAGCACACCCCCAGCCTGTGTCTATCTCTCCTTCCTCATCTTGCCTTCCTCTCTTTCCACCCTCAGCTCTTTGGGCAGCAGCTTTCCCTTCCTCTGGCAGTCCCTGAGCTCAGCAGGAGCCTCTGGTGGTCCCAGGCTGGTGTTTGGGGGTGCTGATGGTCTGTCAGGACTTCCAGCATCCCTGGATGCCTTGGCTGAGGTTCTCCAGCATTCCTGGCTGCCTCGGTCAAGGCTCCATGCCTGATTTTCCCTTCCTTTTCCAAGCTTCTCTGTGCCCTCTGAAGGTGCTCAGTCTCTCACACCCCTCAGTCCCCAATTCCCTGGGAATGTGCCCAGGGGTGGTGATGTCACATCCCTGCAGAGGTGACAAACCAGTTGCAGGGCTCAGGAACAGGTAGGAAAAGTCTCTTCTTTCCCAGTCTCATCCCACCCCCCACCCCATCCCTTTGCTGCCCTGGGACCTCCCAGTGAGCACAGGGAATGTCTCCATCCAAGCTGGAATCTCTGGTCCATCTCCCTCCCTCGTGTCCTGAGTGAAAATTGAGAAAGAAAGAGGGAGGGGGGGGGGGGGAAGAGGAGGGAGATGAAGAGATAATTTCCTCAGCAAGTCATCGTCGTTAATGAAGTTTTACAAAAACAGATACAACCAAGGAAAAATAAAATTTCACAGGTGATAAATTTTTCCAATTTCCCTGGCAGAATTCGATAGGATTGTTAAATTAAGAGTGAAGGTGTCTGTTAGGAAGCAACGAGCAGTGATGGGTAATTTTATAGAGTGGAAAATTGAATCAAATTGCTACATTAAAACACAGCTCCTCTGAGAGTCTGCCCAGCGCCCAGGCGGCTCCGGGATGTGGGATCCACGGTGGTGGGATGCATGGCCTGATGGATCCTGGCAGTGCCAGGGGGCTCCAGACCCCCAGAGGGGTGCCCATGGAGGGGGAAAAGGCATTTTTCCATGGGTGATGTCGGCAAGGTTGTGATTCTCCACACAGGGAAAGGCAGCACAGCCCCCTGAGATTCATTTTCCAGCACTTCCCTCTGATCCGCGAGTGTAAAATCCAAAGATTGGTTGGGGTGAGGAAGGCAGAGCGTCACTTCCAGGCTTGACCCCAGAAAAGCACCTGGATACATCAGGCTGTGGGGTGGGAGGGGGACTCATCCTGTCCTCACAGATCCCATTCCTGGATTTCTCAGTTCGAAATCCCCAAGGAATGTGCTTGGGGGCAGAATGGAGCAGGACAAGCCATGGAGCAGGCAGGGATGAGTCCGACCCACCCTGAGGGGACTGGGAATCACTTGGGATTTCTTCCCAGCACCTTTGGGAAAAGGCACAGAGCGAGGGGTCAGCAGGGCAGAGGTTTGGAAGGAAAGGGAAACTGAGGAATGAGCTCCTTTTCCGAGCCTTGGCTCAGGCGGGTGATGCAAACAGGGATGAGGGCCTGGCTTTGGGCTCTGGTTTAACATCCTCTATTCTATAAAATATGGGAAAAAAATGGCCCAAGGTGGGAGAGGGAGATGAGGCTGCTGGGAAAACCTTCCCAATCCCTACCTGGCTGCTGGAGAGTGAGGATGGTGGGTAAAAGGGGGCAGGACCCACAGCCTGAGCTCATCCATGAGCTGTGCCAGCAAAGGGGTCTGGCTCTGCCATCCTGGGAGGGAACTCCCAGAAAACGGGGAGGAAGCAGGACAGGAACATCCCACCAGGATCCCAGTGGCTCCCACGGCTGCCCAGCTCCGTGTCCAGGCAGGAACTGGCAGTGTCAGGATTCACAGAGCTTTGCTCCTCTTGGAATGACGTGTTTTCCTGCGCCAGCGCCAGCTGACACTTCCCAAGGAGCCTGTGTGTGGGCCAGGAGGTGGGAGAAGGGCTCTGGGAAGAGGTTTTCTGAGGACAGCCCGGCTCTGGGATGGAAGCAGTGCCAGCAGGATGCAGGCAGGGATGCCAGGGCGGTGCCCAGGGGGCAGGTGTCACCCCCGGGGGTGGGTGAGGGTGATGCTGCCCCGGTTTTGAGGGTTTGCTTTGGCAGCTCTCCATCCCATGCCAAGACGGAATTAGGGATAGTGCCATTGGTTAGAGGATAAAGGAATCCAGGCACAGGGATTTGGGGCGTGTGCATGGGAATGATGGCAGCAGAGAGGGCTGTCACGGCCAACGTTTCCCTTCTCTTTTACAAATGCAAAGAGCAGGCAAAAGCCACTTTCAATAATTTATTTGAAAATCGATGCTAACGAGGTTCTGTCTCGTCGGGGGCCGAGTTTTACAATAAAGCCTGATTTATTTAGGAAAGATTTTTCGGTGCCGCTTCCCGTCTGATGGCGGGGGACGGGGGGGAGGTGGGGGGAGCAGGCGCGGTGACCCTCGGACTCGGGCTGCGATCTGTGCTGGGCACGGCGGCTCTGACCTGGTTTGCATCGATCAGCTCCGGGGACGGGGGAGGCGGCGGCGCTTCCCGAGAGCCGCGGGATCGGCACAACCCCCCGGGGGCGGGTCCTCCTGGCTCTGCCTAAAGGTGACAGATGCGACAGGGGGCTCCTCCTGCCCCCGGGCTCAGCCGTGCCGGGGCTGCCCCTCCCTCCCCAGGGGAGGGGGGAGCAATTTCCATGGAAAACTTTTGGGATTGGGTTTATTTCTATTGTTTTGTTACGCTGTGCCAGCACCCAGAGCAGCTCAGCTGGGTGGGTTGTACCAGGTTTGGTGTCCAATAGTCTTATTTATGGGATCATTAAGGTTGGAAAAGCCCTCTAAGACCACCAAGTCCAGCCATTAACCCAGCAGTGCCAAAGCCACCACTAAACCACGTCCCCAAGGGCCACATCCGTGTGGTTTTTAAACTCTTGCAGGGATGGTGATTCCACCTGTTCCAGTGCCTGGCCACCCTTTCCAGGAAGACATTCCTCCTGATGTCCAACCTGCCCCTCCCCTGGCCCAGCCTGAGGCCGTTCCCTCCCCTCCTGTCCCTTGTTCCCAGGAGCAGGGCCCGAGCCCCTCCCAGCTCCCCCCTCCTGGCAGGGACTTGCAGAGCCAGAAGGTCCCCCCTGAGCCTCCTTTTCTCCAGGCTGAGCACCCTCAGCTCCCTCAGCCGCTCCTGCTGCTCCAGCCCCTTCCCTGGACAAGCTCCAGCCTCTCAATGTCCTTCTTGTCATGAGATTTAAAAACTCCTTCATGTGCAGATCCTTGCTCCTGCCAGCCTGTAGCCATTTTTCCAGGGCTCTCCCATCCTCTGGAATTCCTTAACCTCTTCCATGGTATCATTTCTTGCATTGTCTTCCCCCTCCTCTTCACGCTGCCCACCCTCCTCTGCCTGACTCCTCTTTCTCCTTGATTTCTCCTTCCATCCCCGCTCCTTCCCCACGTTTCTGTCCTGGCATTTCTCCTCAGAGCCTTGGGAGTCCTGCACAGGAAACATCTCTTCCTACAGGGCACCCTACAAAGTGCTGCCTGAATTTATGAGGCAGTAAGAAGTGATTTGTTTTTACCAGCGTTAACAACAATTCATATTTTTATGCAACACGTTTTAAAATATTATCTGTGACTTCCTCCCTTCCACTCTCCACAATTAGGCCGGGAATTTATTATTCTGACAGTCTGATGCTCTCGGAGCCCTCTGCCTGCCTGGGGCTTTGCTTGCAGCTGTGACACTCCCAGCCCTTCCCTGACTCCTCTGCTCTTCCCCCCCACAGATGAGGAGATGGATCCCCCCTCCCCAGAGGACAGCGAGGATGTTGGGAGTGGAGCGAGGAGCGGTAAGAGCCCACCTTGCTTTGGGCAACCCAAAGGGCAACTCCAGGTTACGGTGGGTGTGTGGAGAAGTCAATTTGGCCACCTTTGGGGTGGAGGGTGTGTGGAGAATCCCCAGGAAGAGAGCGGTGAGGCTCTTCAACTCAGGCTCAGGGAGCTCTTCCCACCTTCCCCATGCTCCGGGCATGGGGAATGCCTCTTCTTTTTGGATGAACATCCCATGGAGAGTGGCCTTGGCCGAGCTCTCAGTGGAGGAGCCCCCGCATCCATCCCCACTCCTGCCTGGAGCTGGAGAACCCCCATGGAGCCACTCCCATCCCTCTCCCCCATCCCAGGCTGCACGTGGAGCAGGAGCCAGCGCTCCCGGTGCATCCCAAGGGGCCGGGGAGAGTCGCTGGGGCAGAAACAACCCGGAGCAGGGGCAGGAAGCGAGTCCTGGCCCGGAGGAAGCTGCCACAGGGAGCCGGAAAGAACCGAGATCCTGCCGAGGTGACCAGAGCCCCCAGCCCTGCCCTGTCCTTGAGGAGCTGCACCGTGGGCTGGGAGCGGAAGGTCTGTTTCCTCCCCGCTCCCACCTGCTTGGTTTTCCACGGCTGCTTCCTCCCTGGCACAGGAAAGCAGCTCTTGTGTCCAAGCAGCCGGGGCTGGAGTGGCCAGGGGCTTTCCTGCTGCCTGGGAAAACACATCCTCTCCTCAGAGCCTGGACTGGGAGAGCTTCCCAGCCGGCCTGGACCTCGGAGGGGACGGTCTCACCCTGGTGATGCTCAGCTCGGAGCAGCCAGCCTGCAGCGGGGTGATGGGGATTGGAGGGATTTGCTGTTGCTCTCTTGGATACACGGGCACCCCAAGAATTGCTCCATGGATTTGCCCTTCCCAGCGATTTCCCGGTGGTTCTGGAAAGCCTGGTCCAGCAATTCCTTTGGATGATCCTGGAGCAGCTGTCCTCAGCCCAGGAGGGTGCTCAGGCCTGTTCCTACCAAAATCTTGGGAGCACAGAGAGGGTTGAGCCCCAGCTACTTCCAGAGACTGGAGCAAGTCAGTGTTCCCCCACCCCGTGGATTTTGTGGAGCTTTTCCCCCACCCTCTGGCACTATAATTATTTGGCTGCTGGAACACATGTCAGTGGCAGCATCCAGAGCTTGGTAAAACTGATATTCCAAACTTTATGAAGTGTGCTGTGGTCCTAAAATAGGGCTGTACATTTATCCATGGAGATGCTCCACGTCCTCCCACTGTGGCAGCATTTAAGGACAGCAGAAGGGAATGGGAGTGGATGTGCAAGGAAAGCCAGAAGGCACTGGAAACCCATGCAAACACACACATTTTATTTTCCCCTTCATGTCTTCCCCGTTATTTAAACACCCAAAGGACCAAGCAGCAGGAAGGCAGCTCCCTGTGGGTTTTCCAGCTGGATGTGGGGAGATCAGAGCACGGCTTTGTGACAGGCTGCCCGCGGAGGTGCTGCTGATCCTGCACCCCAGGGATTCCCGAGGATTTTGACTCTCGCCTGTCACAGCCCTTTTAACACCCTGCTCAGACTCATTAGCGTCTGCCGCCGGCTCTAATTGCTGTTAATGGTCCTAACTGGTTTGTTACTGGCGGTGTCGGGATTGCTCCGAGTCCTGGCTCCGCTTTTACACTCGATAACACATTAGACTCCTGCCTCTGCAAAACCGGGCTGCGTTCCAAGAGGGAAAGGTTGCGGCATCCACCGGGAGCCCCAACCCTCGTGCCTTTTGCCTCGGAAATTTGCGCTTCTGTCCAACTGGACCAAGAGATGCCGGATCCTCGAGCAGAGAGGGATGTGCTCGGGGAGCGAGGGAAGCGGCGAGTTCCTAATTAAATCACGCGGCGTTTTGGCTCGCGGAAAACTATTGTTTCTCGTTTCTAAGAACCACAAGGATGCCGCGATTCCGGAGCAGCCCGACAATCCAGCTGAGAGAGCTCCGGGCTGCTCCTGCCAAGATTCCCGTCTCTGGGATCTCCGCCTCCCGCTCCGGACGGCCTTCGGAGCCGCCGCCGCTGCTGCGTGGGGAGGCGAGCACGAAAAAAAAAAAGGCAAAATCCCTCCGTTTGGAAAACAAAACCTTCTCGCAGGCCGTTCCCTGTCACGGCCCCTGGTCCCTGTCGCGGCCCCTGGTCGCTGTCACAGCCCCTGGTCCCTGTCACAGCCCCGTGGCAGGAGGTTTCGGGAGCCGCAGACGGTTGTCAGGAGGTTTCAGCATCAACAGGAGAAGCAACGCGCCCCAGGGAGAGGGATTGGGATGGATCCCGCCTCTCCCACAGCCTCATCCCGGGGCCGCTCAGGCTGCAGAGGGGAGGGAAGCGAAGTCCCTGTCACGTTTGGCTGGTTTGTTTCCTTCGTGACCCGCAGGGCCAAAACCACGGGAGAGGCTCCGCTGCCATCGGGGGAAATCAGGGCGCGGGGAAATCACGGCTCTGCCGCCTTTAAGTGTCTGGACCGGGGTGTTTGGGGCTTTTAAAACGGAACCTGTTATTTATAAAAGGGAGTGGAGTCAATGCAAGGCAATGCAGGAATCCTGGGATGGCTTGTCTGGATCCCACATCCCACCCAGCCTGGAGCTGATCACAGACATCCACAATCCCAAAGGAAGCTGCAGAGGGAAGCTCTCCCTTGCCTGGCCATGGAGTGTTAAAATAGGATCCCTTCTTCTGAAAACAGTCATCGTTTTAATCGATTTTAATTTTGGTTCATTTTTACACAATATCCCTGCTCGCTGGCACAAACACCCCTGCGTTGGGAAGCGGCTGCTGGGAATGAAGTGCTGTCATCAGGAGCATCTTCCTCCTCTGACACAACAAATCCTGACCTTTGGAAGGCAGGGTCGGAGGGAGGGGTGAGATCTTCCATCCGAGCAGCTGGCATGGTTGGAAAAACACTTTTGGGAGCAGGAGGCTTCCTGAGGGCTGGAAAACTATCTCCCTTTGTAGTCTCAGGGCGTCACATCCAGGCGGATGCAGCTCCTGCTTCACCAGCAGCTTCTCCTTCCTCCTGGATGAGGTGGAACGATGCCTCCAGGTCCTCCTGTTCCATGATAATCTCCCAAGCATTCCTTGTCACTGGAAAACTGGGATCCTCAGGTCCTCATCCCAGGGGATCTCCCGGGGCACTTGCGGCTCTGGAAACATCTGGTGGGAAGATACATTTTCTATCTCACTGTGTGTTTTCTACCACTCTGTTTAAACCTCTTTGCCAGCAAGTTAATTACGATGTTCCATAGAATTCCTGGCATTTTTGGGCATCAATATTTTGATATTCCTGGTATATTTCAAGCCTTTCTCCCGGGGAACACCAGCAGTCAGTGCCAAGGCCATCCCCCCATCCCAGATAATTCTCTGCTGCGTGACATTGTCCTCACACCGTCCCTTAACGACCTTTTGTGTTAATTACACAATTTTCTGCCTCTGCCCAAAGCTGCACTGGCCTCATCCTCCTGCTCAGCTCCCCGATATTTCCTCAGCCTCCAGCTCATAACCCCTGGTTCCTGCCCTTACCACAAGCTTAAATAACTCAGTAGCTCCTACTCCTTCTATTCCCTTCCCAATCTTCTCCTCGCCACTGCGTTCTCCCCTTTTAATACTTTCCAAAGGATGCAGACCTACTTTTTTTTTTTCCTGCCCAGCCTTTCTATTTAAGTTCCCCAAGTCCCTGAGTCATTCCAGTTGCTCCCTGCTGTGCCATTACCCATCTCTGTAATGTCCTTCTTCATATTTAGGTGATCCAATCTGGGCACAGCATTCCAGCTGCACCCTTATCGCTCCGTCCCCGAGACCACATTAGCAACATTTCCTCCAACATGTGCTCAATATTTTCTATTTATGCTTTCTGGGCTTGGTTCAGAGCAGCACAACCCGCTGCAACAGCCCCCGTGCTCAAATCCCCCCTCCCCAAAACCCTGGTTTTACCGCCTTTAATTATCCATGGGGGTCACATCATGGACATGTCTGTGTCGTGACATCTGGATTCGCCCCCACTTTGGTGCTGTGCCATCAGGGCACTCTCCTGCCTGAAGCTTTTGGTCCAGGAGCTTCTTTGAACAGTTGTGGGCTTGAAAACTGGGAATCTGAGGGAATTTGGGGGTGTTCTTGTGCTGGGATAAGTCACTGGGAAGAGCAGCTTCAGTCGTGGAGCTCCACAAGAGCTCGGCACAGGCTCCTGCGGTTCCACCCGTGGGTGGGATGATTCCTGCCCCCCACCTTTCATGGTGGTGTCTGAGCCCATTTTTGGGGTGGGGAAATGCCATTCTGGGATGGCAGAGAGGGAAACGTTTCATTTTTTGGGGGGGGGAAATGCCATTCTGGGATGGCAGCGAGGGAAACGTTTCATTTTTGGGGGGGGGAAATGCCATTCTGGGATGGCAAAGGAGGAAATGCTTCCTCCTGGAAACGCTGCTGGAGATTTTTCCAGAAACCCCAGATTTAGCCCAGGGCAATCCCCAGCCTTGGCACTGTTTGCCCACGGCCCCATCAGCCTTGGCTTTCAGCACACATTTGCCTCTGCACAGTGAAAAAAAAAAACAAAAAAAGGGAAAATAAAGTTGCTGGATCACATTCCCTTCCCTTTCCACAGGCATAGAGCAAAGGCTCTGCCTTCCCAAACTCCCAGCCCGATGGGAAGAGGGAGAGCTGAGCCATTGGGGTGTATCATCCCAAGGTTTGGGACCTTCTCTGAGCTCCTGGGATTGGGGGATGGAGAGGGGTGGGTTTTCCCCTGCTCTCCTCCCATCCCTCTTCCTGCTCCAGGCGCTCCAGGTCGAGCAGTCGGTGCTACAATTCCCTGCTTGGCTTCTCTAATTAATAAATAAACTCCAGCCCTTTCCCCAGCATCTCCTCCTGTGTTAATTAACAATGTTCCTTCTCCATGGCCTCTGGAATGGCTGTCCCCTCTGACCACCTTATGGATTGTCCACCTCAGGGACAGCTTGGATTGAGCCTGAGGAGGAGAGGAGAGATTTGGGAGAAGGGAAGATCATCTTTGAGTGTTGTGGCCTGATTTAGGGTCTTTTTAAACTTTTATATAGGTGTTATACATAGGTATATATATATGTTTAATAATATTTATTGATAACTATTGCATTTATTTTATTGATCAGCCCCTTTTTCTTGCAGTACCTCTTTGTCTTCTTTTAATTAAAATGCACAATTAATAACCCCACATTTCCTTCCTTTCCTCTACAACCCCTCCCCTCCCCTGATGCCCCACCCCACTCCCCCAAATATGTCCCTGTGCAATTCCCTGTCTCCCTGACCCCTCCTTTTATTTTTATCCCCAGAAGATCCCAAACGGGATTATGCCAATTATTATCATGGAATTTGGGATTGCAGAGGCGACCATCCCGACGAGCTCTCCTTCCACCGTGGAGACCTCATTTACATCCTCAGCAAGGTAGGACATCCCACATTTTGGCCTTGGGGCTCAATTTCAAGGTCAAGCCATGATGAAATTGGTCAAAATTAAGGTTTAAAGTAGGGTTAAATTAGCAGGTGGAGAGGGGAATTGAACCCTGGCATCCCATTCCCCCCGCCCTACGTGCCCCATCCTGCCCCTACCCCATCCCAAAGGACATTTTCAAATGCCCCAGAGCAAGATTAGTTTATTTTTAGACATTTTTTTCCCCATTAATGGAGTCAGGACGTGCTCTTGCTCAGGTATCACAGGGGTAATTGAGTTGCTCAGCCAGGTGTGACCAGGGCTCCCTTGGGCGAGCCGCGAGGTGAATAAATTTAAGGGTTTGTGTTAACGGGTTTGTGGGGCCAAAAGGTGCCTCTGACCCCTGGGGAGCCCTGCAGGGCTCTGTCCCTGCTCCCAACCAGTCCCTGCTGGTCCGTGGTGGTCCTGCTTGACAGGGATGAACTGTGGGGGGGGTGGTATTGTGTGGGGGAGGTTTTGCAATGCCCTTTTTGCACCCTGATGT
>JAWWEU010000244.1:0-18838 GCA_035583155.1 Acropternis orthonyx | reverse complement strand
CTTGCAGAGCCAGAAGGTCCCCCCTGAGCCTCCTTTTCTCCAGGCTGAGCCCCCCCAGCTCCCTCAGCTGCTCCTCAAAGGAATTACTCTCTGAGTAAGTCAGAGGAGCAACACAGGAGCCCAAAGAGGCAGCAAAGGGTGCCAGAGCCTGCAGCTGCACAGGCACAGACTCCTTTCAAGCACTAAAGGAGAATTGCTTTCCAAAATAGATGTGTGTGGAACAGCCACCTGTGAGGGCAAACTGCTGTCAGAAAGCTTTCCCTCCCTCATCCCTTGGGATGCAGAGGACTAAACGGATTGCAAACAGGGAAAGGCCAGGAAATCCATACCTGTTATCACACCCAACAGCTCTGCATGACTCAGAGGCTCCTTGCTGGCTTTTCCCCACCTGGTTTTGCAAAACACGCCAAGGAACCCATGGCCAGAGATTTATAATGCACCACATTAGGAATCTGGTCACCCTGCACAGGGAAGTGTTTTTCTACTCATCTATATTCAAAGAAAGAAACGTAACTTCAAGCCCCCCCAAGCCCCTCCATGACACACAAAGCCAGGGAAAATAAAATATGTAACTACAGCAAATGTAGCTGGGAGGAAAGAAGCCCTCTTCCCTGATGATGAATTATACTCCACTTGCAACAGATGCAGCTCTTTATATTTGTTTTCTGCATAAATCTACATATCAGCCTGAAAGCAACTGTGTGTGCTTTGTCTTGCCTCATTTCTGTCACTCACTGCTCTTTTCAGCTGAGTGCAGGGCTGGGGCCTGGGAGTGCAGCTTCACCCTGGCAAACAGCCCCGTTTCATGGCTTTTGCAGCCCAAAATTACAGCCAGGGAGCAGGTGGGCATTGACCATGAAGTGACTTTGCTGCACGTGCGGTGATCATGAACTTGTTCCGCTGGCCATCAGTTTCTGCCAGCAGGGATGGCACATCCCAGTCCCAGAGATGGGAAGGGCCCTCGGGGCTTACAGCACCCAGGGAGACGTGGAGGGACAAGCTACAGGGGGTGCTGTGCCTGCAGTGGGTGCTGTGGTCTCCCATCCCACCCCCTGCCATGGGCAGGGACACCTCCCACCAGCCCAGGGTGCTCCAAGCCCCGTCCAACCTGCCCTTGGACACTCCCAGGGGTCCAGGGGCAGCCACGGCTTCTCTGGGCACCCTGTGCCAGGGCCTGCCCACCCTCACAAGGAAGGATTTCTTCTTCCTAATGTCCCACCTAACCCTCCTCTGCCAGTTTGAAGCCATTCCCCTTGTCCTGTCACTCCAGGCCCTTGTAACTGTAGTTTGATTTATAACATTTATAATTTGTTGTGTAAAGCCACCAGATGGGCTTCCCTGGAGCTGGGGTGGCTGCTGGAGAACCTGCCGCTGAAACGTGGCTGGCAGCAAAGCCCCAGGGGATGGGCAGTGGGTTTGCCCCAGGAGCCTTATTCCCTAAGAAAAGATGGAAGTGGGAACTTGCATGGGAGTAATATTCCACAAACTCAGCCCAAAAAGGTGAAAGGGATGGGTATGGAATGCAATGATCTGATTAAATGGGGAGCCCATTTGTTTTCCGCTTTTCTTAATCTCATTTAACACTCTCGGTGTCAAGCTCTATTATTCTTAATTGTTTTTACAAACTGCATCTGATGAATTTATGGTTTTCTCTACAGGGTCTCCCAAAACATAATTCTCGGAGAGAATTTATTTTCCTCCCCTCTGAGGAGCCTTATTTAATATCTGAGCTGGAAACGGGAGTGACGGAGCAGGTAAACAACCACTGCAGCGTGTTGGTGATGGAGCAGCCTCATCCCACAGCCACAGGGATAACCTGCCCCTCACCTGGCTCGTTCTGCTCCTTCCCAACATCCCATCTGTGCTTGCCAGCCTAAGCCACTCCCGCTGTTCCAGAGCCTGCTCCCTTCCCAGGGCGGGCTCAGGGCTAATCTGCCTTACAGGGGCTGGTGGGAGGGAAGGGGGCTCCACCCTGGCTGGCTGGGTAGGCACTCAGATAAACTCCAGGTGGAATGAGGGATGTTTGAGGCTGGATCTCCCAGCTGGCACAAACCTTTGCAGGGTGGCAGCGTTGCCTGCAAGCATTTTCCATGGCTGAGGCCAAATGCAGAAACCCTTGTGGAAGTGGGATTTAGTCAGGGAAGGGAATGGTGAGATCTCAGAGGTGGCGCTGAAGGCTGGGGGAGCTTCGGAGACCCAGATGCTGCCACCCGGCCCCCGAGGAGCACCTTCCTGACCTCTCCCCTTGTGTTGGGCATCAGGACAAAGCCATTTCCACGGCAGAAAAGCCCCAGTGTTTGCAAGGATAGAGAACATGCATTTTCCCACCATGAAAAACTGGAAACCCCGTGTTCCTGAGCGCTCCCACTCCGGAGCAGCGGGTCAGGGGATGCTGCTCAACTCGGCACCGGGCTAGGACAGCAAAAAACAGAAAGCAGATTGTCACGACCCTTTCCTCTGGAGAAAGGATCTATTTCTGACCGTGCACTGCTTAAACAGAGGCACTGCAGGGCTCTCTCTGTAACCCACTTCGGCAGGGCCGTGGCACCGAGCAGTGCCTCAGCGGCGGCACACGGAACCACAGCGGGGCACAGCGAGGCGGAGCCACCTTATCACGGAGGGACAGCACGGTGCTTATCAAAGGGCTGCACTGTCGGTGCCCAGGGAGGGTTTCCAGGTCTTGCGGGCTGTTTAGTCCCAGCCCTGAGAGCTGGGGTGGGGGAGCAGACACGCTCTCCAGCCCTGGAGGAGAAGCGCAGGGGACGCTGCCATGCTGTGCACACTCGGCAGGGCTCTGCCTGCTGTACGAGCCACAGTGACAGGCAGTATAGTCCTCTCGCTTCATCTGGGCCCCTGGGGCACCAGCAGGTCTCCTGCTTGCAGCCACAAAGAGGATTAGCACTGACATAAGCCCCCCCGGTGTTCCCTGAGCCCTGCGGTGCAGCCAAGGAGAAAAGCACTCAGGATGATGGAGAGAGAGATGTTATTGCTGAGGGCATCTCCCCAGAGCCTGGTCCCAGAGAGCTTTCGAGGTGTAGATGACAAGTCAGGGTACCTGTGTGGTGTTGTGGCTCGGCCACCAGGCAGGCCGTGTGTCACAGGACAGCCCAGCTCCCAAACGGGGGCAGACTCAGCTCCCCACAGCCATCCCAGGATAATATCCTGAACAAACCAACTGTGTCTACTTAAATGCTTTAATAATCAACATACCGTGTTCAGAAGGGGCAGATTTAACCCAGCTCCCAAGAGCTTTATCTGTTTATTTTCCACGACCTTTGGAAGGCAGAAACTCCACCTTCAGCTGCTCCTCAGCTGCAAAGTGGGTGGGTTGGGCATTTCTGGCTGTGCTGTGTGGGACCAACATTGACATTCCTCTGCAAGGCAGGCAGGCAGCAGGGCTGAGGCACAGGACAACCTGTCAGGGGTCTAAAGCCTGACCCTACATTATATGGAAGGAAAAAAACCCAAAGTCAACTCCTGAGACTGACAGACTCTATAATCTCTCTATATCTATATCTATATATATATAAATTTCCATCCCTGGAAGTGTCCAAGGGCAGGTTGGAGGGGGCTTGGAGCAACCTGGGCTGGTGGAAGGTGCCCCTGCCCATGGCAGGGGGTGGAACGAGATGATCTTTAAGGTCCTTTCCAACCCAACCCATTCCATGACTCTTTCTATGGCTCTGATTTGTGTCCCCATGGCTTGTACTGCAGCCAGGGCTTTGGGAACGGCCTCGTGCTGCCGGGTTTCCCCCTGGAATTGGAAGTCAGTGAAACAGAAAGTGAATAATCCTCTTAGAGGGCTGGCGCCGGCTGCCACGGCCCTGCTGGGCTCCAATTAACACCAGCAGCTCCGTTTTGTTAGTAATTACAGGAATGAAGGAGAATGGAGCGCACCCAGGGCACGGTGGCTTGGGCTGGGAGAAAGGACATGGCCTCAAATAACTCCCAGGGAGAGAAGAATTCCTGCCTTGACAGCGGCTCTGGATCAGCACCGTCCCCGTGAGGGGGGATGGACCCGCCGGCTACCCCAGTGACCACAGACCCCTCATCAACCAGGACCTAGGACATGCTCCTGGAAGCCCAAAGCTGAAGAAAGTACTTCTTTCCAGAAGCTGCTTTTCCCACATTTCCCATATTTTTCCTGCCTGGAGACTTTGAGAGAAACTGTGCTGGCAGTTTCCTCCCCTCATCGTGTTCATCGAAACCAAAACCATGGAATTCTTAGGCTGCAGCACAACTGGAAAGAGATTATCCTCAGAATGAGATTAGGGGATCTGTTCATCCAAGAGGAATTAATAAGTGTGCAGCTGTTGGATGCTGGGGTTAGAGAAAATTGGAATAACTCCTGCGGGGTTGGGAGGAAAGACCCCTCCCAGGCTGAGGCACAGATAGCACAGGACACCAGCTCTTCCCATTCCCAGAGAACAGCCTTCCCAGTGTGGCTCCTTGGGATCCTGGTTAAGGAGGTCAGAGGCAGAGCTGGGCAGGGGGAGCTGCCACAGATCCAATTAGGAATGGCTTTCACAGCCAGCTCCTTTTCTGTTTTGCCATGGTTATTAAACCTCTGAAGGGGTGGGGGATGAAGGAGCATCACCCCCCTCTCCCAAACACAGCTCCCTCAGACCCGGAATCCCACTGAGCCGGGGGGATCTGTAGGGTTGGATCTTGGATCATGTGGAGTGGGCAGTGCATCTTCTCCCTCTCCAGCCTTGGAATGATATCCTTGGCAGCAGGATTGGTGTTCCGCCCCTGGGAACCTACAGAATCCCCAAGGGATTCTAACTGCAGCTGAGGAAAAGCAGCTCCCCTCTGCTCTCCTGCCCCAGAAAACACTTGATAAGTGTCAGTTCCTCTGTGTCCTTGTCCCTGGAAAAGGGGACAAAGCAGGAGCAGGGACAAGTTGTGCCGCCACGAGCCCAGAAATGCCATTTCCCCAGGGGATGCAAAGATTCAGGATCAGAGCTCGGCTTTGCAGCCTCCAGCCCTCAGGGCTTTGCCCCAAATACAGCTCAGGAGCCCCCCATTTCTGCAGGTCGTGTGTGTTCCTCTTTCCAGGGATCACACATGGAGAGCAGGGATTGCAGGCTGCTTCCTGAGGGCACACAGGATTTTCCCAGGAATCAGTGAAGTACAGCATCCCTTCTCCTTCAGGAGCTCCAGCATCGCTTCTCCTCAGTGTCCTGCCAGGGCTCAGCCTGAAGGGCTCTGCGATCCCTCCCATAGGATTTATTCCAATTTTCCCTGCTCCTGGAGGGCTGGCCATGCTGGGGCTCCCACCAGATATCCCAGCCTGCACAGGCAGAGTCATTTCCTCACAAACAACACCGAAGCCCCATTTTCTAATCACAGATTTCACCCCAAATGGCCCGGCCCCGCTGAGGGCTGGCTATGTGAATATGCCTTGTCTGAGTCTTTGAAATGAATTAAGGATCATTCCTGTGGCTCCTGGAAGTGTGGCCAGTATCCAGACACTGGATTTTCCCCCGGGATTTCGGCCACTCTGAAATTCTGGCCCCTCTGAGACACTCAAGACCCAATTTACTTATTTCGATCTTGGAGAGCCCTGAGCATTGACACGAACATCCTGCAGATGCTGAGTCACGATCCCAGCCCCGCATCCCAAATCCTGTCACCCCCACAGCCCTGCCTGCAGGTCTCACTCACACCCACACCTTCAAAGCACGCCTGCCACAATTCCCTTGAAAATCCCCCAAAAAGTCCCTTAAAGTCTCACCAGGAAATCTGTCAACCTGCCCTTGATACACTCGTTGACAAATAAACTGTCCATGTAAAACTCATCAAATAAATCAAATTAAGGTTAAAAATACTGACTTAGGATCGACTGGGATCTCTCCCAAGGATCCAATATTTGCTCTCGTGGCTGCTGCTTCTGCAGATTAATAAAACCCACGAATATTTTGGGCTGCTGAACTCAGACTGGAGGCTGTGATGAATTTGGCGATGCAAAGCACGAGCCAAGACATTTATTATTATTAAGGAACGCTGCATAACCCTTAATAATAATAAATGTCTTATTAAATAAGTAAATAAATGTCTTTGCAAGCTGCTAAAAGCAGCATGAGGTGGGTTCAGGCTCTGCAATCAGAGTCACTGAAGTTCTTCACTCTCCCTATAGAAATCCTGCCCGTTCCAACAAGGTGCAGGGCGGGTTGGGGCATTATTTAATAAGGTCTCTGTCCCCCGATGGTGCCTCTGCAGAGGGGGCTCAGCTAAAAACGAGCCCGGCCAGCCCGAAAGCATCCGAATTGCAGGGTACTCACATTCATCTTCCCGCCCGGGCTGCTCTTTCAGGGCATTTTGCGCTGCCCGCCGGGCACGGCTGGGGACGGGCAGGCTGTGCCTACGGCTCCGCTCGCCCCTCGCCCTGCCCGCCGCTGCCCATCCCTCCGGCACCCGCCGGCGAGCTGCGAAAAGAGACTTCTAATTCATCGGGCATCGGAGATTCCGCCTGGACTCTTGCCGTGTCCCGCCGCGGTGCCGCTGGATTCCAGGATAATCCCCCTCCGAAGGGCTGGACGGGGCTCGGAGTCCCCTTAACCCTCTGGATGGATGGATGGAGAGCTCTCTGCGGCTCCAGGAGAACAGGATGCTGCTCCAAAAGCCTCCCCTTTCACAAGGCTCGACCTTGCCAGGGAACTCCTGTCTCGTCTGAATTATTCATCCTCCTTCCCGTGCTGGCAGCTCCAGACATTTCCAATCATTAATATGTCATGACTCGGGATCCTTTCGGACTTCTATCCTCCTGCGCCATCCTCTGCGTTCAAAATCACGCCACGGTGGATGTTTTAATCAGCATCCGTCTCATTTACTAAAGAAAACAAACATCTCCATCCTGCTGCACGCCCTTCCTGGTGGGAAGCACCGCTCCAGCACCTCCGGGAGCAGGGACAGCGCGGCTGGTTCCAGCTAAAGCCGTGCAAACAGGGCTGGGGCTCGTGCTTTTGGCAGGATTTCCAAGTCTGCCTGCTGATGGAATGCAGGGGAGGCTTCCAGCATCCCAGGGAAAAACCCTGAGGAAGCAGCTGTGCTGTGAACTCCCGAAAAGGGCTTTTTTAAAATCCTTTTGAAATGAAGCTGATGGCAAATCGGGGTGTTCCTGAGGCCGGTGGCCAGGCCAGGCTCTGCTCCCTCTGGCTCACACCGGGCTCTGTCCCCAGAGCTTTGCCCACCGCTGCCATTTGTGGCACTCCCAGACCTGCTCTGGGGTCTGGAAAGGAAGGAAAGTGCCTGGAGGATCCTCAGCCCTTCCTCACCTGAAGGGGTTCCTGAAGCTGCACTGCAGCAGTCGAGCCCCCACTCCCCTCGGATCCCACAGGCCACCCTATTCCAGGGACACCCCCTTCAAATTGGAGCAATCAGCTCATCGCTGGGAGCCTAATGCTTCCCTCAGCTCCCACTGCTCCAATCGAGGCTGGAAGAGCTGAAATTCCTGCCCTGCTATCCGAACAAAATGACATTTCAGCAGCAGGGAACCCCTGCCAATAAACTCGCAGCCTCAACAACTCGGTGCTTTTATTATTCCTCACGTTATTTTCCATATTTAAGCTGGGCCTATTGCAAAGTCTGGGCCGTGTATGTGAGAGGAGAAGGGTGAAGGGCACCTGGGATCCACAGGGGAATTCACAGCCTCCTGCAGCTCCACTCCAGCCAAAGCAGGAACAGATACAACTCACCAATCTCAACAAAATCCTCTCTTTTTGTGGATTTTGCACAGAAGTCAATATTGTAAATATTTACACTGACTTTACTACGGCTGAGAACGTGGAGCTGCTCTGTAGGACGGGCTGTCCTCGGCTCCAGCAGGAGCCAGTGCTGGGATTTGACACTCTGGGAAACTTGCTCAGAGTTTCATGGGATTTTTGAAATCACTGATTTCAACAGAGAAAAATCCTCTACCCAGCATGGTTGGGAGCTGCATCCTGATTTTACTGAGGGGGATTAAAGGTGGGATATGGAGAGTAGGACCTTGTGTTTTGTTCACAAAAATCTGTTTCTGCTCCTTCAGATCTTCCATCCCTTTATCCAGAGCCAGTTGGTCCCTGACTGTGGTGCTGGAAGTGATAATTAATGAACTGTTCATAATGTGAACAGGTCAGGCATGGACAGTTCTTTGGGCTGCTTAATCCCTCCCTTCCAATATGGGATTAGGACTTTCCCTAATAGGTTTCTGTTAATTCCTTAAGAGATTGGAGCACAAACAAACACATCTCTGCAGCTAAGAAGTTTTCCTTGATGCCATCACCCTCTTGCCATGCCCACCCTTTGAACACACCTCAGCAAGCCCTCACATTCCCAAAACCATCAGCCATGAGCACGCTGCTTTCCTTGCTCCCTGAGAGTACATCCCAGTGGCTAAAGCGAGGAGGGAGGGATGGGATGGGCATGAACTGAAGGCAGCAAGAGGCAAAAAGGCTGGACAAAAATCCAGCCCAAGTCTGGTGCACTTCCCACAGGATCTTCACCAGTGAGGATGGAAGTCAGAGAATCACAGAATATGCTGAGTTGGAAGGACCCACAAGGACCATTGAGTCCAACTCGTGGCCGTGCACAGGGAAGTCCCCGAAACTCACCAAGTCCTGCCCTGGCCCAACTTCCAATAGTAAGCCATCCAGAATTAACCCTGGTTTTTGCTGGAAACCATTGGAGTCACCGTTGTCCCACGGCAGAGCTGGGTGGGAGAACCTCAGCATCTCCAGCAGCATCGTCCAATCCCATCCCACTGCCAAGGAACTGGGAACCAGCAGCTCTGAGTGGCAGCACCAGCTCCAGAGCATCCCAAATCCAAACCTCTCCATGTCCCGTCCAGCAGAGCAGACCCGCCAAGCCCCACCCAAAATCACTTCCCAGCCTTTGCTCCGCATGTTTAAGGGGAGAGGGACGGGAGCCAGCCAAAGCTCCGCCCTTGCTGCCTCGCCAGCCTCCCCCTGTCACACAGAGGAACAAGCAGCTACAGAGAGTTCACAGGTTTCACACAGTTCCTTCTCTTTTAATTAAATCCCACTGTCATTTTTATTTACTGAACATTGTGCCTCTCACTCCGCTCAGGTTTATAATTAGCACCAGGCAGGATGCAGCTCCCCAGAGTTTTCAAAGATTGGCAGGTTTCTTTTTCTGATCCATTTTAGGCTTTTAGGACCCAGTAATGAAAGTTTTGCAATTAAAAATATGTAATTTGCTCAGAATATTTGGTTCAGTGTTGTTGCGCCCTTGCACAGCCACGGGTTGAACCCTGTCAAACCTTTTCCAGGTGAGGGATGAAGGGCATGTTCTTCCCACACCTCCTCTGCCAGACAGCCAAGGGTTAGCTCTGCTGTATACTTTTATTGCCACGTTTTATTTCACCATTACAAGTGTATTGTGGAATTTAATTGGCAGGTAGGTAGTAGAGCAGATTAAAATGCATTAACATTTATGGAAAACTCTGTTTAATGCTCCCATTTATTCCTGCTTGCCTGTGGTTTGCAGTAACATGTTGTTTTTAGCACAGCAGCTTTTAAATATGTCACTGTAATGGTGCTCTGTTTATTCCCGTGATGTGTATTTGAGAGAGATTTACTTAATAGAGCTGATCTAAAAATCAGGGGGTTGCAACAACATGATCTTTAAGGTTCCTTCCAACCCAAAGCACTCCGTGATTCCAGGAAAACAAAGCCCTCTGAGTTCAGGGACATGGGCAGCTTTGGGGCCAGATTATGGGCAGGTTTGCAGTTTTAAGATGAGGTTATGCAAATTTCCATGGCATTCTAGCACTTTCCAGTGCCTAAAGGGGCTCCAGGAGAGCTGGAGAAGGACTTTGGACAAAGGCCTGGAGGGACAGGACACAGGGAATGGCTTCCCACTGCCAGAGGGCAGGGTTTGATGGGATATTGGGAAGGAATTCCTGGCTGGGAGGGTGGGCAGGCCCTGGCACAGGGTGCCCAGAGAAGCTGGGGCTGCCCCTGGATCCCTGGGAGTGTCCCAGGCCAGGCTGGACGGGGCTTGGAGCACCCTGGGCTGGTGGGAGGTGTCCGTGCCCATGGCAGGGGGTGGCACTGGGTGGGCTTTGAGGTCCCTCCCACCCAAACCAGCCTGGGATTCTCTGAAGACCAAAACCCAGCCCACAGCAGGACACCATGCAAGGCACAGCCTGCTCTTCCTCTGCACATCTGCATTTAACCAGATGTGTAACTGCACAGCCGGGACACAGTCCCAAACCCAGGCTCCAGGCCCGGGGCAGCGCTGGGCAGTGCCTCCTCCCACACCCACCGTGTCCCTGGCACTGCTCCAGGGAACCAGCACCTCTCACACTCCTCCTCTGCCACACTTCCCTCCCCTGTTCCCACAAATTGCTTTCCTGTGGCCTTGGACCCTGTTGGAGGTTTCTCTCTTTGGTTTCACACCTCATCCCAAAACGCCTGCAGAAAGGCACCTCGAGACACAGCTCCATTATTTGCTCCAGTTATTGCTGCTGATAGTGGCTAGTTATGAAAATTAATATTAATGCATTTTTAAACATTGCCTCGACCTGAGACATTGCCTTTGCTCCTTCACAAAGCCTGCCTGTGGCTCATTAACCTGATCCACAGGGCCAGTCCCTGTTCCTGCACGACTGGGGGATTCCAAAGGGCTGCTCAGCCTGCACAGCCTCCCCTGCTTCCTCCCCCTCCTCCTCCTCCTCCTCCTCCTTGTCTGGCCAGTTCTGGGCATGGCCCCCTGGCACCCACACCTGCCTTTCACTGCTTGTCCCATTCACCAGCCCTAATTCCATGAAAAAACAGAGACTGGGATAAAGCAATTCTGGAACAGCACAGTGTCAGCACGACTCTTTAAGCAATAACAGCCCAGTAATTCATTTCAATGAAACTCCAGGAGGTTCACAGACAGCAGCCACCTCTGAAGGATGGGTATCACCTCATAACCCCCTTTAAAATGCCTTCCCCAAGGTTACGCTCCGAGATCAGGCCAATTCCTCAAGCGTAAAACATTTTCAGAATCCAGTCCCACCTTGACATGCCAGACAGTGATTAATCAGAAATCTGATTTCAAATGTCTTCTCAGTAAGAAATACAACTGTATGAAACAGCGTTTCTTCTCCCAAGAAAGTCGTGGCTGCCCCTTCCAAGTGTTCAAGGGCAGGTTGGACAGCGCTTGGAGCAACCTGGTCTCATGGAAGGTTCCCTGCCCATGGCAGGGGGAGGAACAAGATGTTCCAACCCAAACCATTCTGGGATTTTAGGATTCACTCCGACTAAATCACTCCTTCTGTTTGCTGAAACAACAACAAAGACCAAGCCCACAGTGATGCCACCCCCTGCCTCTCCCAGCCCTGGCAGCATCCAGGGATGCCCCAAGCACACGGGCTGGGGTTAAGCGTTTCCAAGCCTTGGGAGATTAAACTCCTAAAGCCACGTTTCATTTCTCCCAGCTATTCACCAGCTGGTTTCAAAATGTATGTGTCACTTCATTTTCACATCTTTGTGTTGCTTTGGGCTTTGAAATCTCTTCTTTGCCAGCTCAAGCCGAGCTTACGTTAAGCCACCACTCTCAGCCAGTCAGAATTAATGCCGAGAACTCCCAGAGAATATTTTCTTCATCAAAAGAGATCGTTGGAGAAAAGTCCTAATAATTCTTCGTGCTTTGTAAGGGAATTAGGATGTAAAAGTATTAAACAGCAATTACCATTATCTGGGGTGGGGCTGGCTATAATTTGAATTTATGAATATAGCGTGTGTCTCGTATGTCTGGAGTGCAGATCCCACAGGGCACCTCCTGCACAGCCCCACGACCCGCAGGGTTCCCACAGCCTCTCTAACTGTTTGCATTATGCCAGGGGCTGCCTCCACTGCTCCTGGTTTGCAGCAGCTCCAAGGGCTCCTGGGAGGGGGAGAAGGGGGCTGGGGCTCCCCTGGGAGCCCCCCCGGCGGGTCCTGACCCCTCTGCTGCCACCAGCAGCGCTGCGGGCCGTGGTGAAAACCAGCTCACCAAGGCGAAGTTCACTGGTTAAAGCATTGCAGGCAACATTTCTAAGGATCTTTTGGGGGGGTTCTGAGGTTTTCCTGAAGCAGAAGGACGTGGAGCTGCTGGAGTGACTCCAGAGGAGGCCACAGAGGTGCTCCAGGGCTGGACCCAGGCTGGGAGAGCTGGGGATGTTCACTTGGAGAAGGGAAGGCTCCAGGGACACCTGAGAGCCCCTTCCAGTGCCTGAAGGGGCTCCAGGAGAGCTGGAGAGGGATTGGGGACAAGGGACACAGGGAATGGCTTCCCACTGCCAGAGGGCAGGGTTAGACGGGATATTGGGAAGGAATTCCTGGCTGGGAGAGTAAGAAAGAGAAGCTGTGGCTGCCCCTGGATCCCTGGGAGTGTCCAAGGGCAGGCTGGACGGGGCTTGGAGCACCCTGGGCTGGTGGGAGGTGTCCCTGCCCATGGCAGGGGGTGGCACGGGGTGGGCTTTGAGGTCCTTCAACCCAAACCATTGTAGGATTCCACAGTTTTCCCTTTTCCCACAGCCTGGATGGGGTTCCAATTACTTACGTTATGCTGTATTTGCACAGAGATACTTCCCCTTCCTGCTGCAATCTGACTGAGCAAAAAAATAACACCTAAACCAAACCAGCCCAGCCAGAAAAGCCCCAGTGCAGTGTGTGCACAGAGGGGGACTGGCTGGCTGTGCTGCACCCTCATCCCTGCAGGGCAGCTCCTCCTGCACACCACCCCTCCTCCGGCACTATAAACCATCATGTGAGCCTACAGACACACAAAAATCATCATATAAACCAACACAAATATAAAATCATCATATAAATCAAGCCAAAGCATCACAGAAATCAATATAAAATACCAATAAAAAATTGGAAATGTTTCTAGCAATGAACAAATCGCAGAAAGGTCAGAAATGGGGATTCATTTAAAGCACCAGCTCTGGGAGAATTGGTGCTTCAATCTCCCCTCATGTGTGGGTGGTGGAAGGAGGGGCAAGGAAAAGGTCTGCCTTTTTCCAAGCCAAACCACCAATAAAGCCATGCCAGACTAACCTTCCAACCCTTCCAAGCCCCAGTCCTGCGCTGCCCGGTGCCTTTTCAATTTTCAGTTGTCATAATTTAATTTTCCTTAATAAAGCTGGGAACTCTTACGCCCATCAGAGGCAGGAAATATTCTCTTAGGTAACACTAAGGCTGTTCTGAAGGCTAAAATCCTCTTTCTTAATGGACTAGAAGGAAGCTGTTAAAGTTTCAGGAGCAGCTGTTGGGATGCTCTTCATCCTGACAGGAAATTCAGGCTGACACTTGGAGCGAGAGGATCCCCGGAGAAGTGTCCTCAGTGCCCTGCTTGGAGGGTTTCTGGAGGTGTATTTTAAAATGCGCTGTTGGAAACAGCTGGAAAGTGGGTACAAAGCACTCCCTGCAAGTCTCCTCCAGGAAAAAAATGAGGATATGAAAAGATATTTGCTCTACACCATCTCTTGCCACTGCAGGTGCTGAGGGATGAGAGAAATCCTCAGGGGATTCCTCCCAAGACACAGGGCAGGAAATTCCTTCCAGGTTTAAAGAAAAAGGGGTGGGGAATGTCACTCCAGAGAGAATTTTTCATTTCCAAAGAGCAAATTATGCCCTGATCAAACCAAAATAAGCGGAGAGCAAACAAAGCCCAGAATTTGGCATTCTAGGTCCATCTGCTGTTGGAAATATGGAAATATCATAAAATATTCTGGCTTCAAAGTACCTCCAGCATGGTCAGGTGCTGGGAAACCCCAGTGAGCAAAGCAAGAGGGAAAACCCTACAGGAAAAAATGGAGCAAACAGTAAAAAACAGGGTGAAAGGTTGTTAAAAAATAAAGACTAATGGTAGAAGCCCAAAAAATAAGAGAAAATAAAGGGAAGAAACGGAGCAGACAGAAACAAAAGGACTGGGAAAGGCCCGTGTAGCAGCAGAGTGACAAGAAAAACACGCCAATAAGTCAGAAAGAGCTGAAGTTATTTTCCACCTACAGGGCAGCATCCCCCCCCCTCCTGTCCCTGAGGCCTCTCCCCCAGCCCTGCAGCACTGCCTGCAAAAAGATCTCCCGGAGAAAGTTATGCCATCAATTATTAACCGCTGAGGGGGAATTAAAAATTGAAAGAAATGTTAGATAATTTAAAAAAAAATCAAGCGGAGCCGCGTGGCAGAGGGGGGAGGGGGGCTCTGGGAAAGCTGCGAGAGACGCCTCAGCTGGGTAAATAATTCATCCTGCATTTAATTTATTCATATTTCTTTACTTTACTAATGTTCCAGAGAGATGAGGAGGGGGGTGGGGATGGGGCTGAGTGGCTGCAAAGGCACGGCGGGGAATGTGGAGCACCCAGGAGAGCCCAGCACAGCCCTGGCCACCAGCAGGGCAGCTCCCTTCCCTCTCCTGCACTTCCAGAGTTCCCAGACACGTGTTTCCCTACATTTTTAACATTAAAAGTGTGCTCTGAGCCCCATTTATATCAACGAGGTGTCTAAAAACCAGCCCTGTTAAGAGCCATTATTAATTAAGCTGCTCCTGGAGCTGCAGGGGACAGAGATGTGGCTTTATTGGCGTCTCAGGCACAAACAGGAGGAATTCCCCCGCTCCTGCTCCAGACTCCTGGGTCTGCACCACCATGGAGAGAAGGATTAGGAAGAGGTCTGGGCTCTCTCTGTTTTGGGGGGATATGGGAGCACAGCAGGGTGCAGCCAGGCTCTGGATGGGGATGGAGCATCCTCGGTGGGTACCACGACACCCAGGATACAGGCTGCATGCTTCTCCTTGTTTCAGTAATTAAAAGGGCAATAGTTATCCTTGGATAGTGTTTCCTCATCATTTGGAGGAGTCGCCTCCATGCCCAGTCCCCTCCATGGATGAGGGCTCAGAAAGCTGTTTGTGTCAGGGCAGGGCACCAAACGCCCTGACCCAGGGACAAAATCCCATGGGATGGCGCAGCTCCCGCTCCGTGGGGATGCACTGGTGGCCGCCTTTCCCCTCCCAGAATTTATGGATTCATCAGTTGGTTTGGGCTGCAGTGGAGCTCCAAATCCACCTCATTCCAACCCCCTTCCATGGGCAGGGAGATCTTCAAATAAAGAGCCACCAAATTCGGATTTTCTCCCTGAACTTTGTCTAAACTAAGTCTGGGCAGTGAAAGATTTCCCTCAGCCCCAACTTTCAGCCCCCACTTTGCAATGTGATGTGCTGGTGCTTTTTGGCAATATCTGAGTGATCTACAGCCACGGGAACACAGAGGGGAGACTTACAGCTCGGGCTGCAGGAGGTATTTTACTCCTCAGAAGCAATAAAGGCACGGCTGGAAGCTCTCCAGAATCAAAATAAATGCAGGCAAGGAGAAAGCTTGTCAGGTAATAAAGCAAGTTCTTTAAATCAATGGGGAATTTAAGGCAAAGGTGACTGGAGTTTTGGAGCAAGTGTTGCATAGTCCCAGTAGTGGAATTACTTCCAGCAACGCCAACTTTTGCCCTGCCTGTGATTGATCCGGTGTCTATTTGATAAGAGGTTTAAACTTAATTCAAGCATACTTATAGATTACATTATAACAGTTTTGCAAAGTCTTTATTTGCTCCCTGACAAACTAATACCAACTATTACCTTAAATAGAGTGGGTGACAAGATGAGCATGAAAAGTGTCTAGACCAAAGGCACTTGTGCAAAAATTCCCGTATTTGGGTTAAAATAAATCCAGGGAGAGATTTGCAGCTGCAAAAACCTGGTTGATGCCTTGGCAATGATGTTTCCAAAGCACTGGGAGCTCCTGATGGTCAGCAGGCACGTCATCCCCTCACTCTGTTCCCCATCCCATGGGGTAACCTTGGCCAACTGAGCCACTGCAGAGCAAAAACTGCACCAAAAATCCGAGTGTGTGAGTCACAGCAGCTCGTGACGCTCCATCTTGTCGCTGATACACAAGTTAATTAATTCCCTCAAGGACTGCGACATCAAGGTAATTTTTCCTAGCTGTTAATTTAGCAGCATCTGCTTGCTCAATGCCACCCTAAATAAATGAGTTTGAGCCTTCCTGTCAGCAGGGATTGACACCAAACAGAGCTGCAACTTCCTAAAATACCCTCCAAAAAAATCTCCTACATCAGCTTCTTGCAAGAGTTGAAGCCCAGCCAAGGCCAGGTGGGACAAGGCTTGGAGCGACCTGGTCTATGGAAGGTGTCCCTGATCGTGGCAGGGGCTGAGCTTTAAATTCCCTCCCAATTCAAACCATTCCAGCATTCCATGAACCGTGTGGGACAGCCCAAGAAAATACACACATTCATTTGAGGTGAGGGAGCCCCAGGAGAAGCTGAGACCCAAAACTCCATGGTCAGCCTCTGAGGAGAGGAGACCCCCAGAGAGGAGCTCATGGCAGTGGGCTGAGCCTTCCTGGTGTGGGTGCTCCTTCACCCACCAGTGCCCCTGGCGTGGGCAGCCCACCCCTCCCCAGCTCACAGGCGGGCACCAGGGTGTGCCAGGGCACAGCCTTCCTGGCCAGGGCTTTGGGAGCCCTGAAAAAGGTGGATCTTCACTCCTACACTGCCCCCATCATCACAGTGTTGGGACACGCCAAGTACCCATCAGGAGTTGAGATAAACTCGTGGGTTTTTGCTCTTAAGAAATGCAAAGTTGCACCATAAAAACGGGAAATCCAGGGATTGAGGTTAAAAATAAACCCCAAGCAGGAATGAACTCACATTTTCTAACAGAAATGGTCCTGAGGCCACCCTGGAGCCAAACGCTGCAGTTGAGCCCTGGGCTGCCACCCCAGGTGATGCTGGAGCACCAAAGTGCTGCATCTCCTCCTCCGGCTGCCCCGCGGCCTCTCCCAGCTCCCGGGGAGATCCCACAGGGACACACCCCTCCCGAGCACCTTCCTGACCAGGTCTGCTAAACACTTCCTGCAGAAAGCATTCGCCATCGCTTAAAATATTTTCTCGGAGCTGGGATTCATAAACCATCAGTCACCAGGAATAACACCAACAGTTCCATGGCAGGATTAACCCCCATTCGCGAACGGCCGCGTGTTCCACACTCTCAGCTAAGGAGTTCCCAGGCAGTATTTTACCAAAATCACGGTCATGGCCCCTCTGCTGCTGCTGCTCCTTGTTTTGCAGAGCTGGGCAGGAGGGCACAGGGTGGGTTTTCCCCCCCGACAGGAGCGCCGGGGGCTGTCGGTGACGGTGACGGCGCCGGGCTGGGAACAGGTGGCGTTGTTTGATGGTGCCTCGCTGTGTTGTTAACTCAGAGCTGTTACATGCCTGGCTAGACACATTATTGAAATTAAAATGTGGAGTGTTTACACAAGATATAAACCCTGTTGCCATTTTTCTGTGAACACTCCTTCACCTGCTTTGTGTGAGTAAGAGCAGCTCACAAATCACACGCTGAAAGGTCCTGATGGTCAAGCCATCAACTCATGGTTGGGCACAGTGGATGGGAGATACAGAGATGAGGAAAGGCAGAGAAAAATCAGGGTTGTTCAGCTCAAAGGGGAAAAAAAGGCTCTGGGCAGACTTAGATCCTCTTCCAGTGCCTAAAGGGGAGCTGGAGAGATACTTGGGACAAGGGGGATGGAGTGCCAGGACAAGGGGGAGTGGCTTCGCAATGCCAGAGGGCTGGGTTAGATGGGATATTGGGAAGCAATTTTGGGCATGGAGTGTGTCCCAGGACAGAGATTGCTTGCAGCCACCCCCCATTCTGTAAGCACAAAACATCTCGAATGGGAAATGCAAACACCCAAATCCTCCACCCACAACAAAAATCTCATCTTTTAAACTCATCCCACAAGACTTGATTTGTCTGCACCAGAAGGGAGTTCCCATCCAGGGACAGAAGCTGCCCCACTGACACACTCACACATGCAGAGCCCAGGAGCAGAGGCAGGGAAGCAGCAGCAGCAAACAGGGCTGTGCTCTGTGTTCCCACAGTAATTCCTGATATAACCAAGCGTGGAGTTGTTAAATGCATCATCACCTCTTTGTCAATGCTGCATATTCAGCGCAGTAAATTGTGGCTCCCACAGATGAAACACCATCAACACGAGCTCCCAGGTACAGCTCCCAAACTGGTCTATTTTCCACACTACTGAGCAAGACCTGACAGAAGGAAACATGGAATGGGAGGTGGAACGAGCCAGGAGCTGTGAGAAGGTGTGGGCAGCACACTCCTGTCCCCAGGCCAGACCGTGGTCACCCTCCCCGGGGATCACACAAATAAAAACATCTCCATCTGCCACTCCCAACAAAACCTGAGTCTGGCCTGAATTCATCTCAGTAAAGCAAGTTCTGATGTGACAAATTTCCCCCTTTCCTAAATTCAGAGAGAGATTTTGGTATTAACATTTCTGATTAATTTGTGTTTGGGGCTTCCATAGGTTTTCTTCCAAAGAGGAACCCCTAATTTGTGTGCACAGCAACGTGGATAATCTCCCTTGATCCATGGCAGCACGTGAGAGGGCCACAAAATGACAATGTTTAATAATTTGTCTCAAGAGGTCCATTAGCTGGGTTTTATATCTGCACCACTGGAGTGCAGAGAGAGCTGCTGTGACACCACAGTGTCTGCCACCCAGCTTTGCTAGCCAGCCCTGACAACTGCCCACTCCACATAAATCTCCTTGGAATTCCCCCTTGGCGAGGAGGACAAGCTTCATTCCAGCTGAACCTCCCTGTCCTGCTGCAGATGGCATTGCCACCTGCTCTTCCCAGATTTTTGGAGCATGGCAGGCAGTCAGCTGTCTCCCATCCCATCCCATCCCATCCCATCCCATCCCACCTCCACCCCCCCATGTGTGCTGCGTTCTTTCACCCCAACGCCAGCTGAACACACCAACTGTCC
>JAWWEU010000243.1:3389-18879 GCA_035583155.1 Acropternis orthonyx | reverse complement strand
TCCTTTTCCCAGTCTGAGCCTCCTTTTCCCAACCTGTGCTTCCTTTTCCCAACCTGAGCCTCCTTTTCCCAGTCTGAACCTCCTTTTCCCAACCTGAGCCTCTTCTTCCCAACCTGAGCCTCCTTTCCCCAGCCTGAGCCTCTTTTTCCCAACCTGTGCTTCCTTTTCCCAAGCTTAGCCTCCTTTTCCCAACCTGTGCTTCCTTTTCCCAACCTGAGCCTCCTCTTCCCAGTCTGAGCCTCCTTTTCCCAACCTGGAACTCCTCCTGGCCTCCACACCTGAAGGAAGGTGAGCTGCTGGATGAAAACCACAGGCCCACAAGTGCTGAGGGTTGTTGTTCTCCAGAGCGTGGCCGGTCCGTGATCCTGCCGTGCCAGTTTTCCACTGCCAGCTCCGATCCTGCCGGAGCTGGTGCCAACCTCCATGGAGTGCCAGCTGCTGGCACGTCTGGGGGCATGTCAGAGGGAGCCCCTTTGGGAAATGAACCTCCCAGACTCCGAGATGAGATAAGGGCATGCAGGCAGAGGGTGCAGACGGCGTCTGGAGCGATGTTTTCATTCCTTGGTGCCGGGGAGGACCTCGATAGGTGGCCTGGCTGGGACACAGGATGGTGAGAGGTGCTGAGAACTCCCAGGAAACGGAGCAAACAATTCCACGGGGAGGGGAGCCAGGGAAGCTGCTCTGATCACTGCCTGTTAAAGACCCTGATTAGCTCACAGAGCCCTAATTGTGCTGTTTGCATGTGCTGTTCTGTACTTGCCTTTCTAACAACAGGGCAACTGACGGGAAAAGCTCCGGGATGCCCACGGCAGTCTGGGTTTGGATCCTGAGTGCCGATAAGGAGAAGCCCTGGTGATTTATACCCCTTCCACTTCCTTCCTCGTGGGCATGAAGACATCCCAAAGGAGCCCTCTGCTTCCCAGGACATTCCTGGGTGATCTCATCCCGCTCTGCCCCTGCCCGTGCCCGCAGCAGCAAACCCGATGCTTGTGCTTTGCACGAGATCCCAGCTCCATGAGCTGGGCTTGGCTGGTGTCCTTGCCATGGAAGGAGTAGCACCTGGATGGTCTTTAAGGTCCCTTCCGACCCAAAGCAGGCTGTGATTCCGTGATTCTGGGGGCAGGGAGACTGAGGCACGAAGGATTTAGGGACAAGCATGAGGGTCACCCAAAGATCCAGAGCGGGCTGAGCTCATGGAAAGGCTCTCTCCGTGACTTTAGCAGGCTGTTGGACAAAGAGGAGTCCTGCTGCTCCCTCTGCTCTGCCCCACACTCTGGAGCAGGGACAAAGGAGCTCCTTTGCGCTCCATTCAATGCCAGGAAGTCAGGACAGATTTGGCCGTTTGGGAATTTAGCTCAAGGCAACAGAACATGGGCTGGAGGTGGAAACCCTCCGTGACCTTGGGCGCTTCCCTGAGTCCCTCTGGCCTGCTGCTCCGAGTGGGGGTGATGGGGATAATAATATGCCCTTTGTGTGGAAGGCTGGAAGCCTGGCAGGGCTGGGCTCCGGGAGCGTGTCTGTGCACAGCGGGGCTGGAGCCCGGCGAGGCCCCCGGGGCGCTCTCCTCATATAAATAATAATGAAACGTGGCAAGAGATAAAGCTTAACCCAGAGCACCAGGAGGAAAAACAATGCACGGGGCTCAGTTAGGAGGCACTGGAGAAGATGAGATGGAGGGCGATCTTCCTGATTTCTGACTCATCCTAAAAATCCAATGGGATTCTTTGGCTTCACGGAGCGCTTCGGGTCCTTTTCACACCAAAGCCTGGATGTTTTCCCTGGGGAATATCACCCTGTTCTTGTCTTCCCATCTTTGGTGACTCTCTAACCGTGGTTCCCTGTTTATTCTGTGGATGGCTGGGAAGAATCTCTCCAAGAGGAGACAGGATGGTCAAAACCCGTTATCAAACTTTGCCCCAAACTCTGTGCCATGTTTCCTTACAGATTTAGATCAGCCAAACTCAGCTTGGAATTTGGCCTTCAACTGCATCCAGAGCCAGGGCAGAGCCTCCAGTGCAGGCACAATGAGTTTATACTCCAAGAAGAACAAATCCCATGGAAGAGTGACCTCAGCATCCTGCTCTCCTCTGAGATAGTGGTATCTCAGCATTCCAGAGGCAATCCAACCCAGGTGGTGGGATCCTTGGTGAGCTGGGCACAGTCTGCTGCTTCCCTGAATCCGTGGGGTCTTTTATCCCTGTCAGTACTTGGTGTCCAAGCCACCACACTGGCTGCGCTTTGCTTGGGCTGAATGTATAGATAAAATCATGGAATTAGGGAATGTGTTGGGTTGGAAGGGACCTTTGAGACCATCCATTTCCATGGGCAGGGACACCTTCCACTAGCCCAGGTTGCTCCCTGCTGTCCAAGATGCTGGGATAGACATGGAAGGGGAGTGTGCTGAGGTCACCTGGATGTGGGAGAAAGCTCCAGGCACTGCCAGGATGGTCCCTGTTGGTTATCCATGGTGGGCTCTACCTTGGAGCACAGCCCTGTTCCACTGGGAGATGCTGTTGGAAACACCAGGATCGCTTGGAACAGGCAGAGACATTTTTCCAAGACCTGAACAAAGCCTTTTTGGTGAAAGCAACTGCCCCAGGAATGATATTTCAGGGCACGATGATCAAAAGAGAGCCCAGAACTCCTCATGAATCTGGATTGAATTTGGCAGTGCAGTTTGGAGAAGGCAGCAGGGAAAACCTGGAGGAAGTTCAAATGTTTGCTTTGTTTCAAAAAGATCAGAAATGAAATTAAATTTTGGGGGGTTCAAAGCAGTGTTTTGGTTTCAAATTAAGCTGGGTCGGGTTTTTTCAAGGTGAAAAAGACAATAAAGTAACTTTAGGTGAAGGTTATGCTCCAGCACAGAGTACTTCCCCTTTTTGTTCAGCCAGCAAATGGATGAATCCCTACATGGACTGATGGGTGGAAATGTGGAGGAGGCTCCTGGAATTTTTGTATTCCAAGAAAATGGAAGAAATTGCAACAGCTGAAACAGGAAGATATCCCAGGGATTAAGAGAGGCTGCCCAGAGAAGCTGTGGCTGCCCCGTCCCTGGAAGTGTCCAAGGCCAGGTTGGACGGGACTTGGAGCAACCTGGGCTGGTGGGAGGTGTGGGGGTGGCACTGGGTGGGCTTTAAGGTCCTTCCCACCCAACCCCTTCCACGGTGTCTCTGTGGATCTGGAATCCTCACGGCACATCCTGCTTGCACGTGCAGCAAAGACAAGACTGTCTCCATCTGGGCTGGGGACAGGAGCAAGAGAAGATGCAGCTGGAGGGTCCGACCCACCTGGCAAAGCCGATGGGAGTGTCTGGCAGAGCTCAGGAAACAACCAGAACCGCACCAAAGCACCACAACCAGTTCCCCCTTCAAACAGAAACACCCCGGCCAGGCCCCCGCAACCGGCCGGGCGGGAGCGGGATCCCTCCGGACACGGAGCCTGGGCTGGAAGGGATCATTTTATTACCTTTAGTTATTTTTCTTTATTATTATTACAGTTACTATTGCTAAATGCTTTCCAGTGTGCTGGTAGAGAAATGTGAGCCTTCCCCCTGACTCCCAGGGCGCGCGGTGCTGCGGTGAGATGCCGGCTGTCGGGATGATCCCGCGGGATGACTCCGTGCTGGGGCAATTATGTGGGGCTGGATGGAGGGTGCCTGGCTGGGGTGTGCCGGGAATCTGTGGTTTTGGGGAGGGTGAGGCTCATCCCGCTGCAGGGAAGGAGCTAAATCCTGCTTCTGAGGCTCCAGGAGGGATCGTTTATGTTCCCCGGATCATTGAGACGGCCAAAGGGAGCCAGGAGCCTGCAGAGCCATGGAATGGTTTGGGTGGGAAGGGAGCTTAAAGCCCACCATGGGCAGGGACACCTTCCACTAGCCCCATCCAGCCTGGCCTTGGACACTTCCAGGGATGGGGCAGCCAGAATACCCTGTGGCAACTCAGCTTTTGGGGTCACTGCTGGCACCAAACTTACCCCCTTCGAGCCTGCCTGAAGCCCATTTCTCCACAATTTCATGCCTAAATGACCATTTTCCCAAGGCTCCAAGCCCGCCAGGAACAAAGTCGCTTCAATCCCAGCTCCAGAGGAGAGGGTTAGCCGGTACCAAGGTGGAATAAATCCACCCAGGCCAGCTAAGCCGGGCTCAACCCCATGCCAGCGTCCCTGTGCTGCCCACAGGCTCAGACACACAGCGTCACTCATCCTGCTCCCTCCCGCCTCCCAGTGGATTATCCCACTGCCAGGAGACAGCTCAGGTGCAGAGGTGACATCCGAGGTGCCACCGGTGTGTCGTGTGTCCCCCCCCCCACCCCCTCCCCCAGCCCCGTCCCTCTTTCCCAACACCGTCCCATCGGGGCGGCAGCCCCGACCTGTTCTTCCAACCCACACCGCTCTCTGGCACCTTCGGGATTTTAGGAGCGGTCTGGCCCGGGGCCTTCCCACTTCACAGGGCACCTCGTGCCCTGGAATGCGGCTGATCTGGCTCTCTGCTCGGCGCCGGAGCCAGCCCGGAGCCCAGCGCTCCCTCTCCCCGCCGCAGCCCGCCCAGGGAGCGCTGCAGGAGGGACCCCAAGCCCCGACCCGGGGGCTGCGGGGAGACTGCCCACCCTCTCCGGGATTATTCCCAGGCAGAGGAGGCTCAGAGGTGGAGTTTACCGGGACTCCTGGCAAGCCCCAGTGCTGACAGAGCCGTGCAGAACCGGTGCCTTCCATGCCACGCTGCTCCTGCGCGGGGTTTGGGGCACAGGACCACACGGGCAGGCTTGGGATGGGACATGGATCAGGTTACCAACCCCAGGCATTGATTCACTGCTCCCAGCAAAGGGCCCGAGAGAAATTCCCTGCTGGTGATGCAAGGTCAGGCCGTGGAAACTTGCAAGGCTCCTGGAATGAGGAGCAGCACGTCAGGTCCCCCAGGCCAGGGTGGACACCAGGAGGTGCTTGTGGTGGCACAGCTCTGGGGCGGCTGGACTGGCTCCGAGCGGGGTGAAGGTGGGATCCATGGAGCAACGAGGGATTGCTGAGGCTGGGAGGGGACAAGGAATGGCTGTGGCAATGTCAGCAAGTGGTGTGGGTGACTTTGAAGCCCGTGTGGTGAAGGGCTGGAGGGCTCCTGGGGTTTGGGCAGAGCGAGGAACAACAACACCCCGCCGGCCCTGCACACGATTCCCTAGGGAAATGGGGCCGGGAAAGCAGCGTGTGCTTCCCATCACCATCATCCTCCTACTGCCAGGAGCTGGGAGGAGATCTCAGCTCTCCTAATTCCTCACCCATGGCCGTGTCAGCCTGGCTGGGGGATGGGAGGAGCAGAGGTAAGACAAGAGCAGCGCAGATGCTGCTCCGCAAATGGAGCTGACAGGGGCAGGTCCGTGCTGGCAGAGGGCAGTGGAGCAGATGATGTTGTGCTGGGAGGACTGGGAAGGCCTGGAGGGAATGTGAGCTCAAGGGGAAAATCAGCCCTGCATGCTCTAGGCAGGGGTCCTGGGTTTGGAGGAGCCCTGGGAAGGGCTGGGTTGGACCCTGGGTGTCACCTGAGCTGGTGGCCTTTGCTTTGTCCCCAGCTCAGCTTGTGGTGGGGAGCAGGGAGATGTGTGTCCTGACCCAGCTGTGTGTCCTGGCCCAGCTGTGTCTCTCCTGACACCCCTGTGTGGGTGTCTCTCTCGGGGTCAGTGACACATCCCAGTGCTATGCTGCCTTCCCAGCCTGGAGGAGGGGGATCCAGGACCTTGTGCTCCCAAGGGGGTGTGAGGTGCCCAAATGCTGAGGGGGAGCTGCCAGATCCTGTGGGCTCAGAGTCAGCCTCAGAGGGTCACAGGACCCTCCAGCTGTGGCTGCAGGGATCAGGAGTCACACCAGTTTTCCTCCCTCCTCTCACCCCCTCGTAACCACTTTGCCACAATATCAACAGCAGGAACCACCAAGCAGCCCCACATCAGGGCTGATAAAGATCTCCTGCCCTGATTCCTCGGCAGCCCACAAATGCAGCCTCACTAAGGCCCTGAGCAGCAGATACCCTGGGCTACCTCTTCTCCTTCTCCTCCATCCTCCTTGTCCTCGCTCCGGGGCTGATCCAGCCAGAGGTGTCCTTGTTTTGGGGGCTGTAACCGATTTCCCAGACACTGGAGGTCCAGGGTGGCTGTGGGACTCCTGGTGCTGGGGTCTGTGGGGAAAAGGCCATGGAGGAAAAAACTCCCTGCTCCATCACGGGATGGGGCAGGGTTGAGGAGAGGTTTGGGAGGAGAGGGATGAGTGCCTCAAGTTATTTATCACAGAATCACACACTGGTTTGGGATGGAAGGGACCTCAAAGATCATCCAGTGCCACCCTCTGCCATGGGCAGGGACAATTTCCACCATCCCAGGTTGCTCCAAGCCCTGTCCAACCTGGCCTGGGACACTCCCCAGGGATGGGGGTTCCACAAGCCTGGGGTAGGGAGGGAGCATAGCAGGAATTCTGTGTGTCTGCAGACAAATCCACAGTCTCTGTGGGCTCCATTGCCCCTGGGAGGAGGGCTGATGGAATCATAGATAACTAATGCTGGAAAAGACCCCAAGGATCATCAAGTCCAACGGGATATGGGGAAGCAAAGCTGTTTGCCGGGAAAACCCGCTGGATCTGGAGAACATCAGTGAGGTTCCAACCTGGCCAGGGCTCCTGCTCAGGACAAAGAACGTGCGGCTCGGGGGCCGGCTCTGCCCCTGCTGCCTTTCCCTGCCGGGATTCCTCCCGTGCAGCCTGAAAGGGAAAGGTAATGGGAGGGCAATTAATGGCATTACCGCCTGAATGCAGAGCTATTATTTGCGTGTGGGGTTAAGTACACACCGGCACCAAATCGCTGCGAACCTCTTGTGCATAGAAAGCGCCTTGGCACTAAGCCCGGCTGAGGGCAAGGAGGGACTAAGCCCCAGGCTTGGCTTTGCGAGCCCTGAGCGGCGCTGGTGGCACTGACAGCGCCCTGGGGAGGGGGTGGTGCCCTCTCAGTCCCTCACCTTCCTCACGGGGATCAGGAGCTGATTCCTCATGGATCAGAAAACCACGGAGAGGCTTCGCATCAGCAGCGGAGCTGGTGCTCTTGCTCGTGGGGGATAAAGTGTTGGGTTTTCCGAGGGAATGGTGCGTGCTGGAAAAATAGGAGAAGCCTGTTCTGCCCTTGGAAGTGTTCAGGGTTGCCTGGCTGATACCTTTGGAGCAGCGTGGATTTCTAGGAGAGCTCCACATCCATCATTTTCAAAGAGCTCCTTCCTCAAGCAGCCACACAAAGGCCTGAGCCAGCCCAGCATCCCAGTGCCAGGCTCTGGGCTCCTGGCATGTGTTTGGCCCCGGATTCCAGGGAGCTGAGCTGGATTATCCCTGTAGATGGCATCCCAACATCTCAGCTGGCACAGCAGGGATGTTCCCAGCTCCGGACAGGATCCCAGGGATAAAACCCACCTGGAGGAGCTGGCACCACGGGCTTCCCACCACGCTTATCCCAGCATCCCGACGGTGACTGCATCCTCCTTGACTCCTGAATCCTTCCAGGTGACAGTTACCTGGCTACTGCATGGTATTCCAAACCTGGAATTGCAGCGTGGATTTACCTGGGAGAGAGTGTTAAATCAGGGCCAGATCAAAACTCCTGATTGGTTTTACTGGTGGCCTTAAATTGCATCTTTGCTTCCTATAGCAGGGTTTGTCTACCTGGGGACATTCAGGAAAGTTAATCTGCATTCACTTTGAGAGTGGGTAAATTAAACCACATTAAACACGCTTATTGAGAATTAAACTGGCTTTAATGTGGTTTGGTTTCATTTACTTTGAGAGTGTGTCGAACCAGATTAAATTAAACCCGTTTTCATCCTCAAATCTGAGTCATGAGTTTAACGGGCTTTAACTGATCGACTTTAAAATCGTACTTTTAATTAATTTGAATTAATTTTCCGGAGTGGCTCCGTGTGGACAGGCCTGGTGGGGAGAGAAAACCACAGGGACACCGCTGGGATCTGCGGGATCACCTTCACTATCTGCGGGAATGTCAGTGTTTGGTCACTGCTGGGGCTGCAGCAGGATGGGGATGGACCTTTAAAGGATTTGGCTCGGGAGCAGGAGCCAGCCAGTCCATGTTTTAGCCCACTGGAGTCCTGGGCCAGCTCTGCTGAAGCAAAATACAGCCCTGTGGAGCCTCTCCAGGCTGTCGGTTTTTCGGGATTTGGATCTCCCCCAGAAAGCAGGAGGTATTTAAGGAAACGGCGTGCTCTGCTCCTCGTGTGGGCAGGAGAAAACCTGGCAGCAGATTTTTCAGAGCCTGCTTTGCCCACTTTGAGGCTTTGGTTGGGCTTCTTTCCCCCTTCTGTCCCTCCATCCAGAGGGTTCGTCCCATTTCGGGTCGCTGGATGCCTGTTGCATTCCTTCCTTCTGCTGGGCCGGACGGAGCTCGGGCTGCAGCGACCTTGGCCACCACCACGCGTCACCTCTGACCAGGCTGCCACATCCCGGCGGGTGGCATCCGTGTGGAGGCTGGCTTCCAGTAAACACAGCTTCCCGGGATTTCAACATGCCCGAGGTGCCTCCCAAATCCAGGTCACGGCGTTGCGGGCACGGGCAGGGACCGGAACGGGGTCGGTGTGGGCAGGGAGCGGCTTGGAGGGCACAAATCCTGCCCCTGCAAGGCACTGTCAGCTGCCCCATCTCCCCAGAGGAGATGGTGCTTAGATGGCCACTATAAGCATTAATTAGTGTCTGATTGGTTCTTTGGCATTATGAAGCACCAGATAACCATTAAGGTTTATTATAACCCGATTTATCTAAATGTTGCTTATCACTCCGGGTGATTTCTCGGCGCTCCAGGTGGTTTAATATCAACATCTGGAGCAAAGACCAGAAAATGAGGATTGTTTTCCATCCAACTCTCTTTGTCCCACGTGCATAGAAATTGTCAAGGCTGGGAAAATCCCTTACTCTGGGGAATAATCACTAGAGGTTTGACAGGGAGAGCTGGGTGGGTTCAGCCTGGAGGAGAGAAGACTCTGGGGAGACCTTCGAGCACATTCCATTGCCTGAAGGGGCTCCAGGAGAGCTGGAAAGGGACTTGGGACAAGGGATGGAGGGACAGGACAAGGGGGGATGATTTTGAATGAAAGGAGGGGAGATTCAGACTAGATATAAGGAAGAAATGCTGCCCTGGGAGGGCGGGCAGGCCCTGGCACAGGGTGCCCAGAGAAGCTGTGGCTGCCCCAGCCCTGGGAGTGTCCAAGGCCAGAGGTTGGAGCAACCTGGGCTGGTGGGAGGTGTCCCTGCCCTGGATGGGCTTTAAGGTCCCTTCCAGCCCAAACCAGAGTGTGATTCTTTGTCTCTTAAGCCCCGGTTATAGATGTTGTGAGTGGTCACAGGACAGACCTGTGTGATTCCCGAGGTATCCCCGAGAGGGGACCGGGACAGATGCCCCCTGGAGCAGAGCTGTTATTTTCAGATTCCAAACCAAGAGAAACCCAAATTTGCATAAGGCCAAGGAGTGGCCACGTGGAGGAAACCAGCTCCTCTCTTGCTCACTCCCGTTCCCTCCTTGGCAAATTTGCCCTCCTGTATTTTTATAACCATGTCACCTCCTAATGCGCAATGAGGAGCACGGGATCCTTGTTTGTTTTCCATTCACCACAGGATCGTTGGGCAAGGACGTCCCGGAGGCAGAGTGTCACCCAGGGAGTGTTCCCCACGCTCCCAGCATGGCAGGGACACAGGGACACAGATCCAGGTGGGCAGGGGAGGGATGTGCCCCACCCTCGGTGGGCATTCCCGGTGCCAAACCTCCCCCGACTTGGTTGGGGTTCAAAAGAGCCTCCTTTGCTCCTGCCCGGAGATCCCAGCTGTGCTTGGAGCGGGGCCAGGGAGGAGGGAAGGAGATGGGAGGCGTGTGGAGCAGAGGGAAGGGCTGGCATGTTCCTCTCGCCCTTCCCTGAAAGTGCCAAAAGGAACTGTGTGCTTCTCTTCCCCGTGGAATTCTCCTGCACAGCCTCAACATCCTCCTCGCTCCAGGAGCCAGGGGGTGAACCATCCGGCTGCTCCTCCCGCCCAGAGCCAAGGGCTGGGATTGGATTTGTGCTCTGCATTTCCCTGCAGGCAGTTTGGGGGCAGAACGTGCTGCCCTGAGTGTTCCCCCTGTTCAAAATGATCCCGCAAAAAGGCAGTGCCGGGTATCCAGAGCTCCACAGGGAGCTCCCCACGCCCCCTCAAAGCACCACCTGCTCCACCTGGGTCCCTGCTCTGCTGCTGCTCTTCGCCTTCTGCTTGGAGGTGTTCGCTTACAATATGACTCACAATTATCTTTATTTATGGTGTCTCAATCCTTTCCATCTCGGGCTTTTTCTTTTGTCAATCTCCATGTGCTCCCTGTGTCTCATTTGGATGACAAGCCCTTCCAGGCAGGAACAGTATCTCCCTTAATCTCTCTAAAACACCAGCCACCGGTTACAATGCGAGATAAATATTTAATGATAATAATTGAACTCGACACTAGCAATACTCAGCCACACTTACATTTTCTAAGCCCTTTCAGACACGGGCTAATTAATTAATTGCAAATTTACAAACAGGATAATTAAAGGATGCCCCAGCTGAGTGAGGAAACGTGCTGAAAGCAGAGCAGGGCTTTTTGGAGGGCTCTCCATAAATCAGGGTGGGGAAAGTTCCAGTACCCTCTTCCCAGAGCTGTGCTCAGCCCCTGGAGAAGGATCTTCTCAACCATTTGGTTCCCAAAACTGGATCCAGTTTGTGCTCCTGCCCCTCTCCCCACCTCCCTCCTGGAATTGCATCATTTCTCCTCCCTCCCCCCGGGGAGAGTCAATTAAAATAGTTGGGTTTGATGCTCTTTTACTTCTTTGAAAGGCAAGCCGGGCTTTTTGTTTGATGTAAAAGTCGTCGGATTTGGGCCGAGGGAAGCTCCTTTCATCCCCCAGCGGAGCAGCAGAGCAGGGAAGCCCATCCAGGAGCCAGCTGTGATCCCCTTTTTCTCTCCCATGGCTGTCCCATGAGGAGGGGGAGGCTGGAGAAGGATGGGAGAGTTTCCCCCAAACTGGGATTCAGCAAGAGCTCCATGTGAATGGTGTGAAGTGGCCAGACCACATCGAGAAATGTAAAACCTCATTGCACCCTCTCCTTTCTTCGCTGGCTGAGCGTATTTATCCCTATTTCCCCCGATTCTGCATTGGAGAACTTCTGCTTTGTGAGCATCCCGTTCCTTTTCTCCCTGACAGAATAAGGAATGAAAACTGAGGCCCCCCCAGCAACTGCTGTAACATTTCAACCAAATATATTAGCAAATAAAAGAAACGAAGGCGGCTCTCGCTGCCCTCTCGGAGATCACCGTGTTGTTGTTTCTCTGCAGGATTTGGATGTCGATCAGGTATTTATGCAGATGTTCATAGTCTGTGTCATTCTCCCTCATTTCAATGCTGCTGTTTGTTCACTTGAAAATATATTTCCGGAAAGGAATGGGGGAAAGTGAGTTGCCCAGGGCCATGCTCAGAGTCGGGCGGCGGAGCCGGGAACGTATCGCGCACTTCCCTCTCCCGTGTTTTAACCACAAGATAATCTTAATGAATAATAATAATTCATGTAAACACCGGGCCAAACTCATCCCAGGAGCAGCTCCAGCGCTGCAATTGGCCAGGTATCAGAAGAAAAACGAGCTGCTGCGTCGACTCTCCCTCTCCGCACGTTCCCTCCTACACAGGAGGAAGGAGGTGGATGTTTGCAGTGGATTTCCTCTTCCCTCCTCCTCCTCCTCCTCCTCCTCCTCCTCCTGCTCGTCCCAGTTCACTGGGATAAGCGATGCCCAAGCCGGGCTGGGTGGGACGGTGGTTGCAGCCAAGCCACTCCTCTCTGTCAGCTGAGCCCCGTAATTGTTATTTATGAGTTGTGCCGGGGTCACGTTGCTCCCGGTGCCGCTCAATCCCGACACAGATATCCCAAGGGACGCCCAGGGAAGGGGGAGAGGACGGGCAGGGGGTGACGACAGCCTGGGCTAACGTGGCACCGTCTCCTGGGCTCCGCTCCAGCTCCGGCCGCGCCGTCGTGGCATCTCCCCGAGACTCCACTGGGGACCGACATCAAAGCCCTCCCCGAGCCGCCCCTGTGGTCCCTTTATCCCTCTGGACACTCTGGGGCCTGGAGCTGAGCTTTTGGGAACAGGAATGGGGAGGTCACGCCACCAAAAGTGGCTGGCAGAAAGTGCTGGAGCCACCAGCAGAACGAGGCGCACGGGAAAGGCTCAGCTCGGAGGAAAACGGGTTGTGCCAGAGCCTGGGTGACTTCTGGAGCTGCCCAGGCACAGCCAGGAGAGTTGTCCCTCCACATGCTGGAGGTTTCCTCTGTGGAGGGGCTGGCTGTGAACTGGGCTCTGTCCTTCATCCCCCCCTTTTCCTGAGCTTCTCCAAGGGAGAAGGACTGGACAGCAGTAACTTGTGGCTGGTGAGGAAGTTTCCAACCCTCCAAGTGTCCAAGTCAGAACAGGAGGGGGTAAAAACCCCGTGATGGCACTTAGGAAAAGGGGTGTGCAGCTGTACCGGCATGGGGTGGCCCAGAAGGCCCTTCCCATGGTGGGCACCTCGTTTCCCTGTCTTACCTCCCAGGTTTGTTCTGATCCTCACGGAACATCTGCCTCTATCTTAACATTTTCCCCTTGGAAATGTAATTGATGGGTCATTACGGCCAGGAAAGGGCAAATTCCCAACGTGTAGGTCTCCTTCTCCTCACTAAAACCTCGGGGGACCCGTGGGGGAGGCAGAAGCCTTTGCAGGAGGTGCAGGGTTGTGTAACCCTCTTGTAAAACACGTTCCCTGACTCCTCCCTTCTCCCATCCTGTTCCCTGTCTCCACGCTCCGGCATCGCTGCTGCAACCCCAGTGCTGGAGCCAGGCCCGTGGTGGCTCCGGCTCTGAGATTCCTGGGGGTCTGGATGGGAGCAGGGGAAAAGGTTTCAGCAGGAATTTCACTGCACGGTGTGGAAACCGTCATGTGGGACCGGGTTGGGGCAGCGGCATGTCCAGATGAGCCGGAGGACCGTGGTGTTCTCAGTCCGTCTGCTCCTGGAAGAACATCAGGACGGCCTTGGCCACGGCTGGTTTTCTCTTCGATACCAACTCACCTAGTGCTGGCTGCAGTTATTCTTGGCATGGGAAGCTCCACACAAGCAGCTTCTGTGGGGCTTCTCTGACCCCCTGAGGACCTGTGAGACACCAGCTCCGCGTGCTGCTGGTGGAGGACCTGCCATGGCACGTGGGAAGGAGCTGGCAGGAGCTTGGTGACACCTTCAAATCCTTTCCCAGGACAGTTCCGAACCCTTGAGATCCCACCTGGATCTTTTTTGCCCTGATCTCATCCCAACCCAATCTTTCCTTGGGCATTTCCATGCCCAGATGAGCCAAGGCAGTGATGGACAGTGAGCAGAGCTTGCAGGTCTCCCGGGAAAAGAGTGGTGGGTGCCTGGAATGTCTCCCATCCCACAGCAATTCCCTGAATGTGCCCAGGACTTTCTCCAGGTGCCGAAATTCCTGGACCCTCTGGCTGAAGCTTGCAGTATCAGTCAGGTTGCAGGTGTATGGGGCAGCACATCCCAGTCCGGGGGCTGCCAAGCTGGAGAGGGTGGAAAACCAGGATTTGGAGCCAAGGAACCTTCCTGGGCTGTGAGACAGCCGGAGCGATGCCTCCTCTGCAGACCTAATGGAAAATCCAGGCCAGTCCATGGGAGCCTTTCCATGAGTGTTGACGCATTTTGGGCCAAGCCTTTGATTCTGGAGCTGAACTCAAACTTTTTCCAGCTTTTTCAGGTGTTTGCAGATGGTATTTTGTTTCAACTCCACTTCCAGCCTGATTTCCTTGGACAGGAATTCCCTGGAGAGGGACACGCACCTGGATTTGCACCGTGCTGAGCTCAGACCCCCATCCACTCCGAGAAACACGAGTGGGCTGGTGTGGTCCGTCCCACCCTGCATCCCAACTGCTTCCCAGTGCCCAGCACTGAGCATTTCTCGGTGACAGAGGGAATCACAGGCGTGTTGGGACACACATTTAGCACAGACTCCTCTCCTTGGGTTCCTGAGGATGCACCTTAGTGCAGAGGGGCTGGGGAGCCACAGGGATTGAGGGTTCCGAGGAAGGCTGAGTCACCCCAAGGGCATGTTGTTAATCCTCACCAGCCAGGGAGAATTTGCCTGGCACTGGATCACAACACGTGAATTTACACCCTCACGTGGCACGGTGCCAGCGGTGCTTCCTTCCTAAATCCATGGCCATCTCCAAAGGAAACTCTGTTCTTCAGTTAGGAGCTGGACTCCGTGATCCCTGTGGGTCCCTTCCAATTTGGGATATTCTGTGATTCCATGAAGAGCCAAAATTCCCTGAGAATCCCTCTGTGGTGCTGGGCTGAGCTCTGGGCTCTCCCCAGTCAGAAAATCCCACTTCTTGTGTTTATCCATCCCAGGGCCTGGATTTAAGATTCTCCCAGGTGTTTGGGTCAAGACACCTTTGGAGCCTGCGCAGGGGATGGGGGCCTGAGTGCCACACCTTTGAGGCCCAGCACCGGCTCCGCTCCTCGTGGTGGAGCTGAGGCTCCATCCTGGGAATCTGCTCTGCAGCTGCGATTCCCACAGCGGGCGCCTTCCCGGGGCAGGGAGGCAGAAGCTGGGTAATTACCTGCAGGAACCTTTCAGCCTCTGCCTCGAATGGAGAAACCAGACTGCAGCCAAGCTTTCTGCAAGCTGGGCAAACATCCCGAGCCGAGAAGGCTTTCTTGAAACTCCACTCTCTTCCAGGCGGTGCCTTTCTTGGCTGTTGCTTTGGCAGCGCCCGGCCAGAATGTCTGGAGGCTGTTCCAGGGCAGGACTGCTGCCTCCTCTGTTTTCTTATGAAATACACCCACAAAGCAACCTGCAGAGGCTCCAGTCTGCCAAATCAAAGGCATCGCACTTGTCCCAGGGCTACACACTCAGCAGCATTCCAAGCAAAGCTGCATTTCTAAAACCTGGGCCGCAGAAATTAAAGGCGCAGGAGGCCTTTCCTTCCCCCCACCCCCAGCCCCGCTGCCTGGATCCCTGCCCGACCTCCCTTTGCTGCCCTGCACCCCCAGAATCGACAGGAATTACAGAAATCCACAGGTTTTCCAGCTCGCTCCCAAATCCTGGCCCCTGCAGCCACGGTTGGGATCGATTCCCTGGCGCCAAGTCCCTTGTGATTATGTTCTCCCACACAATCAGATTAAGTCTGTCTCTTCTCCCTTTCCAGGCTTATTAACAGCGAGATTTGGGGCTTTTTTTTTTTTTAAAGTACCTGTGGCGTCTCCTTGGAAATTTCCAGGATTGTTTGTGTGGGCACAGGGACGTGAGGGGGCATCCCCTCCTGTCTGCAGAATTCCAGCATGATCCTCCTCTGGAATAGGGGTGTCCAGGCTGGTTCTGAGCATCCCCACCACATCTGGGCTGGGTTCTGAGCATCCCCACCACATCTGGGCTGGTTCTGAGCAT
>JAWWEU010000242.1:0-18917 GCA_035583155.1 Acropternis orthonyx | reverse complement strand
CTTTATTCTTAATTATTGACATTTCATAAAACTAAATCTCCATTTTAATTCTCGTTTGTTTTTTAGCCAAAAATATCCCGAACGAGCTCTGTAACGCCAACAGGAAATTCCCAAATCCACCAAAATCCAGAAAAACACGTGGGAAAGGGGAGGGGGGGAGGGGCTCCCGAGTGGGACACGATTTGGCTGGAAACAAAAAAAGGAAAATAAATATTCCCCAACTCGGGGAGCTCCGGGGGGAGGGGAAGCGGCTCCTCCCACCCCGTAAAGTGCCAGAGGGGAGGGGGAAATCCGGGATTTTCCCCCAAAAATGGCAGGGAAAGAGGAGGGGGAGGAGCAGGAGAACAGCGAGGGAAGAACAGGAACAGGAATGGGTGGGTGTGGGGGGCTCAGGTGCATCCCAAAAAATCCAGGCACTGAGAAATGTGGATTTTGGGAAAGGAGTTTCCAAATCCTGAGGATTTGGCCCCGAATGTGGAGACCCCCAAAAATTCAATGGGGGGGTGGGAGGGGGTCAGGGAGGGTACTGGGAAGGAACTGGGATGGGGAGGGATCAGCTCCCAGCACCAGGAACTGGGAACCAGCTCCGAGGGGGATCCATCCCAATTCCAACCCAAAAGCAGTTCCAAGGCAGATCCTGCCCCATTCCAACCCAAACCCAGTTCCAGGGTGGATCCATCTCAATTCCAACCCAAACCCAGTTCCAGAGCGGATCCTGCCCCATTCCAACCCCACTTCAGTCCCGAGGGGGCAGATCCTTCCCCACTCCAAGCCGAGCCATCTCCGGGTGGCAGCGATGAGGAGGATGAAGAAGAAGAGGAGGAGGAAGAAGAGGAAGAGGCCAAGGGGGGGATCTCATGAGCAAGCAGGTGCAAGAAGCCAAGTGCAGTGGGGGGGTCCCGGGGGGGTGTCTCCTGGCCCCCCGTCAGGTGCAGATCTTGATGCGGGTGCCCTTGGCCAGGATCCTGAAGAAGGGGAAGACCCTCTCCCTGCAGCAGATGTGGAAGGTGTGGATGTGGCTCATGCTCTCGGCGTTGTAGAAGCAGAGCTGCCCCCTCTCGTAGTCCAGGTAGACGCCGAAGCGCCGCGGCTGCTCCCCCGGCGCCAGCGCCGTCTGCTCCGTGGCCGTCAGCGCCTGGTACTTCTTGCCCGTGGTGCCCACGGCCCAGATCTCGCGCTTGGGGGGCCCCGAGCCCCCCGCCGAGCCCCCCTTGTGGCGGTGCCGGGTGCTCTCGCGCGCGGCGCCCACGGCCCACCCGCGGCGCCCGCCCACCTCCACCTCCCAGTAGTGGCGGCCGGCGCTGAATCCGGGCGCCCCCAACACGCACAGGTCGCCGTCCCCTCGCCCAGGGGGTGCCCCCCTCGGGGTGCCCCCCTGGGGGGGATCCTGGCGCCGCTCGCCCAGCCGGACGCTGCGCCGGTCCAGGGACAGGCTGAGCCGCGGGTGGGCTGTGGCCGGGTCCAGGGTCACGTCGGCTGCAGGGGGAGGGGAGGGGTTATGGAGGGGTTGGAGGGGGGGGAGCCCTGGTTTGGGCTGGTTTTTGGGGTGCTCGGCTCGGATTGGCACCCCCAGAGCCCTGAGACCCAAATTTCCACCCATTCAACCCCAAATTCCCACCCCTTTAACCCTCAATTTGCACCCCTTCAAACCCCAAATTCCCACCCCTTTATCCCCAAATTCCACCCCCCCCCGACCCCACCTTGGGGCACTTTGCTGAAAACCTTTTCCATCTTCCTCATCACCACGTCCTGCAGGAAGCAATTCCGGAACTTCTTCCCCACATCCACGGGCACCATCTCAGGCTCTTGGAATTTGATGTTCTCACACCTGGAAAAGGGGGGAAAAATCGGGATCTGACTGCTCAGGGGGAGGGGATCAAGACATGGTGGGGTGGGGGCTCTGAGTCCCTTCCCAGCCTTCCCCAAACATCCCAAATAACCCCAAAAGCCCATCCGGGAATTCCCACCGTCCCGGGGTGGGTTCCACCCCCCCCCCCAAATCCAAGGAGATTCTACTGGGAAGGACTGACCTGATGAAGGTGCCTTTGATGTTCTGGGAGGAGACGAGTGGGAAATGGGGAAAAAGAGGAAGCAAAAGGTTAATCAGGAGCCAATCCCAGTTCTCCCAGTGCTCCCAGTACACCCTGAGCCTGTCCTGGGCATGCCAGTCCCACCATTCCCAGCATTCACAGTATTCCCAGCACTCCCAGTATGCCCACCCTGAGCAGCTGCAGCCCCTCCTGCCTCCCGGCCGCCTCGGCCTCCCCGATGAGCCTCCTCAGGGCGGCCGTGCGCTCCTCCAGCATTCCCAGGTTCCGGCGCTGCCGGCCCAGCAGGGCCTCGTGGCGCTCCTGGAGCTGCCGGAGCAGCTGGACCTGCTCCCCTGCCAGGAACCGATGGAGAACCTCGAACTCGCCCTCCAGCTCCTGCATCTCCAGCTGCATCTGCTCCTGTTGGAAAACCGGGAATGGTGGGAATGGTGGGAGTGGGATTGGGGGAATCAGAGTGGGAATGGTGGGAGCAGGGTGGGAATGGTGGGAGCAGGGTGGGAATGGTGGGAGCAGGGTGGGAATGGTGGAGCAGGGCTGGGAATGGTGGAGCAGGGCTGGGAATAGCCTTGAGAAGGAGCCCACAGTGCCCCAGATCCCACCCCAGGAGGGGGAAAAGGTGGGATTTCAGGGGGCTCTCAATGGGATCCCAGGGGGGCTCCTTCCTGGATAGGCTGGATTTGTGGAATATTAGAGGGGAAAGTGGCTGTGGAATCAGAATTCCATCCAATTAAAGTTTAATTGGAGCTTTGTTCCATCAAATTGGAGCTGATGGAGTTTTATTCCATCCAACTGGACTTTTATTCCATCTCATTGGAGTTCTGTGGAGTTTTATCCCTTCAAATTGGAGTTTTATGGACTTTTTTATCCTCCTCCTCCCCCTCCCAGTCCCTCAGGCTGGGAAAACAGAGAGTTTTTGGCAGAGTGGGGGATGGAAAAAGGAGAGTTTGGGAATGCTGGGAGCAGGAAGGGCTCACCCTGAGCAGGGAGATTTTCTCCTCCTCGCTGGATTTCTGTTTCAGCACCGTCTCCAGCTGCTTCCTCAGCGGCTCCAAGTGGCTCTGGAGCTTGTTCTGGGGTGGGAAAGGAGGTGGGGCAGCTCAGCCAAGCCCTAAAAACACCCCCAGCCCCCGAAAACACCCCCAATTCCTGCAAACAACACAACCAACCTCCCAAAAAACAGCCCCCAAACCCCCCAACTCGCAGTCCTGCATACCCTCCTCGAGCAGCCAGATCCCCCCCAGGGTCACCCACCGTGCCCTGTTACCCCCCAAACCCCCTCTCAACCCCCCCAAACCCCTCTCAATCCCCCACAGCCCCCCAGAGCCCCCCCTCACCTTGCAGTCCTGCACCACCTCCTCGAGGGGCACCACGCTGTGGTGTTTGTGCCCGCGGGCCTCCCTGCACACCACGCAAATCGCCGCCTCGTCCACCTCGCAGAAGAGCTTCAGGGGCTCCTGGTGCTTGTCGCAGAGCTCGGGGGGCCCCCCCGGGGCGGGCGGGGGTCCCGGGGGGCGCTGCGGCCGCGGGTGGAGCTGCCGGATGATGGTGACCATGTTGGCGAGCTGCAGGTTGGGGCGGAAGCTCCGCTGGGCGAAGCTCTTGCGGCATTGCGGGCACGTGAAGGCGGGCGGGGGGCACCTCGGGGGGGCCGCGGGGGCCGGGGGGGGCTGCTCTTCATCCTCCTCCTCCTCCTCTTCATCCTCCTCTTCCTCCACGTCCTCCTCCATCACGTCCTCGTAGTCCTCGTCCCCGAAGTAAAGCCCCCCCCGCGCCCCTTCGCCCCACGCGGCGGCCTCTTCCTCCTCCTCCTCCTCTTCCTCCTCCTCGCCGGGGTCTTCCCAGAGCTCGGCGTCTTCCTCCTCTTCCTCCTCCTCCTCCTCCCACATGTCGTCATCCTCCTCCTCCTCCTCCACGCCGCCCTCCTCCTCCTCCTCCTCGTCCTCCTCGTCCTGCTCCACATCCAGCTCGTCCTCCTCCTCCTCCAGCCCGTCCTCCTCCTCCTCCTCGCCCCGGCCGAGCCCGGGGGGGCGGCGCGGGGGGTCGCGGGCCCCGCCGCGGGCCCAGAGCCGGGAGATGCAGGCGCGGCAGAAGTTGTGGCCGCAGCCGATGGACACGGGGTCCGAGAAGTAGTCGAGGCAAATGGCACAAATCGCCTCCTCCTGCAGCGTCTCCACCGGGTCGGGCCGGGGGGCGGCGCCGCTCAGGGCCGGGGGGGCCGCCATGGCCTTCCTCCTCCTCCTCCTCCTCCTCCTCTTCCTTCTCCGGGGGTACCGGGATCCCCCCCCGGGATTCCTCACTGACCCTCCCTGGGGCTTCGACCACCCCAAAACTCCTCACTGACCCTCCCGGGATTCCTCACTGACCCTTCGGGGGGGTCTCTCAGTGACCCTCCCGGGGGTCTCTCTCTGACCTTCCTGGGGGTCCCTCACTGACCCTCCGGGGGGTCCCTCACTGACCCTCCTTGGGGTCTCTCACTGACTCTCCCGGGGGTCTCTCACTGACCCTCCCGGGGGCTCCTACGACCACCCCGAGACGCCTCCCCGGCTGCCCCGGGGCGCCCCCCCCCTCTCACCCCTCGGGGGTCTCTCCTTCTTCTTGCGGAGGCCTCACCGCCCCCTCCCCCGCCTCCCTCCCCGCGCAGGGCGCTTTTTAGGCCTCACCTCCCTCAGCTCTGCCCGCGGGCGCCCTCAGGGCCTCGCCCGGTGCCGGAGGAGCCTCTCGGCCCCCTCCGCGTCCCCCCCCGGGCCCCGCTCGGTCTCCGAGGCCGCGCCCGGACCGGCGGCGGCTCCGCCACCGACGGGAAACGCCGCGGCGCTTCCGCCTTCCGGCCCCTCCGCCGCCGCCTGACCGGAACCACCGCGCGTTGCTAAGCAACGGGGCCCCGGCCCGCCCGCCCAACTCGCTGCTCTTGGAGGACTCAGGGGCCTGGGCAGGGAAAGGGGGCGTGTCCTCGCGAGGCCCCGCCCCGCCCGCCGGCCCCGAGTTCGAGCCCCGCCCGCTCCCTCTGCGCAGGGTTTGTTTTTTTTTTTTTTTACCCCGAAAAGTGCTGATTTTGGGGTTTTCCCCGAACCTTTCCGGGCCGGGCCGGGCCCCGGTGACGCCCCCCGGGTTCCCCCGGCGCGGCCGAAGCGCGGCGGGGCGGGGAGCGGCGCACGGCGTTTCTGTAGTGTAGCGGTTATCACGTTCGCCTCACACGCGAAAGGTCCCCGGTTCGAAACCGGGCAGAAACAACCCCTTCTTTTCCCTTTTCTCTCCAAGGAATCCCCTTTATTTCTCTTTTCCAGTCCAGCCCCGATTTTGTGGGGTTTCTCCCCATCCCCCCATTTCCTTTTCCCAGCCCCGATTTTGTGGGATTTCCCCCCAGTCGCTGCTCCAGCCCCTGGAGCCGCCCCAGTTCCACCAGTTCGAGCCCTATCTGGGCTCCCCATCTGGGACTGGGACGGGAGGGGGTAGAAGGAGGAGGAGAAGGAGGAGGAGGAAGAAACGAGGAGGTGAAGAGGAGAAGGTGAGAAGGAAGAGAGAAGGAAGGAGGTGAGGAGGAAGCAAAGAGGAGGAGGAGGAGGAGGAAGCAACAAGGATGAGGTGAGGAGGAAGAGGAGGAGGAGGAGAGGAGGAGAGGAGGAAGCAGCACATCCTCACCCTCCCTCTCTCCTCCCCATCCCTCTCCCGCAGGACCCTCAGGGCTGGGAGGTGACTTTCCACCACCAAACATCTGAGCCTGGAGGAAGAACATCCTCCTCTTTCTCCCTGACCCCGGGACCCCCCGCGCCCCCCATGTGGGACCCCCGGCCGGCCGAGCTGCTCCGTGCCGAGGCCTCCTGCCCCATCTGCCTGGGGCTCTTCCAGGACCCCGTGTCCATCCCCTGCGGCCACAACTTCTGCCGGGGGTGCCTCGAGCGCTGCCGGGGGGGCTCGGGGGGCTCCCTGCGCTGCCCCCGCTGCCGGGACGTGGCCCCCGAGCGGAGCCTGAGACCCAGCCGGGAGCTGGGCAGCGTGGCCAGCATCCTGCAGGGGCTGTGCCCGGCGGTGCCCGGCACGGGGACCCTCTGCCAGCGGCACGGGGAGCCCCTCAAGCTCTTCTGCCGGGACCACCAGAGCCCCCTGTGCCTCGTGTGCGGCCGCTCCCGCGAGCACCGGCCCCACACGCTCGTCCCCGTGGAAGAGGCAGCCCAGGAGTTCAAGGTAAACCCCCGCACGGCCCTTGGGAAAGCCTTTCCTGGGGGTGGAAACCTGCCCCGTTTCACTCCCAAACTCCCCCTTTCCACTCCCAGACTCCCCCAGGGAGCAGCAGCAAAAAGGGGACCATCAGGTGTCACTTGCCCGGTGATCATTCAAATGTCCAGAACATGTAAAAATCCCTCAAAATGCTGTTCTTCGGCTCGTTTTTCCCTCCATTCTCAAGGGCCATTTTGCATCTTCTCTCCCCTCGTCACCATTTCTTTAGTTTCAAATAAATAGAAATAACATTCCTTTAGTTTCAAATTAAGAGAAAGAACTTTCCTTTAGTTTCAAATACTTAAAAATCACTTTCCCCCCCCTTTCTCTTCCCTTTTTTTCTCCTCCCCCTGCTGGTCCAAACCCATTTTTTGGCATCTTTTCCCCCCAAAACTGACAGAAAAACTTAACAGAAGCCACGAAAAACTTACATAAACCTTACACAAGTTTAAATAAGTTCCATAAAATAAACAACCACAAAATAACACCCCCCCCCACCCCCGGGGTTGTTAAACAGCGTTATTTATCCCAGAGCCCCAAATTTCTGGAGGCCACGAGTGTTTTTTGGGGGAAATCTCACTTATCTGGAGCTCCCAGCCCTCCCTGCCTGTGGCTTTGGCTCCGGTTCAGCTCCTCCTGCAGTGCCTCTCCCACCCAGGACAAAAGATAAAGGAATTTCGGTGGGAAAAGGGAATTTCTCAGCCCTCCCCCCAGCCCCAAATTTCCTCTCCCCTCAGGAGGAGATCCAGACCTGCCTCCAGGCTTTGAAGGAGGAGAGGGAGAAATACCTGGAGAGCCGAAAATCCAGTGCCTGGGACAGCTCGTCCCTGGTAGGTGTCCCGAGGGGGGAATTTTGGGGGTGCCAGGGTGGTCTCTGCCCCTCCCCCCCGGGGTGTTTGGGGGCCAAACCCCCCCTGTTTTGGGGCTCCCGGGGTGTTGGGTCTGTGTTTATCTCCCGGAGGCTGCACCGGGGAGATAACGGGGAGCGAGGTGGGGGGTGGAAGGGAAGGTCCTTGCCCCTCTCCCACCTTTCCCTCCACCCGGGCAGGACAAAACCAGGAGCGAGGGGCAGAGGATGGTGTGGGAGTTCCAGGGGTTGCGGCAGTTCCTGGAGGAGCAGGAGCAGCAAATCCTGGCCCAGACGGGGGACCTGGAAAGGGCCATCGGCGACGCTCGGGACGAGGGGCTGGCCAAGGTCAGCGAGGAGCTGTCCCACCTCGACACCCTCATCTGGGAGATGGAGGGCAAATTCCAGCAGCCCCCGAGCCAGTTCCTCCAGGTGGGATCCTGGAGAACCTTGGGATGGGGTGGGAAAAGCAAGGGACGAGGGAAACCTGAGCCCTGCGACCCCCAAAATGTATCCCCATGGGAGGTTTGTCGCTCGCCCCAGCCAGGTGGGACATGGCTGGGATCACCTGTGGGAAAAGGGAGCGGGTTGGGTGGTCTTCAAGGACCGTCTTCAAGGACTCTCCATCCCAAACTGGGCTGGGATCCGTGGGCTTGGTGATTTGAAGACCCCCACAAGTCATGGTTCCTCCTCCCCGACCGTGTCCTCTCTGTCCCCACCTTTAGGACATCAGAGGACTCCTGGACAGGTAAGGTGGCCCCTCCTCCCTTCCCCCTCCTCTGACACCACCCGGGTGGATCCCGAGGAATCCAGGGAAGGCTCAAATCCCACCTCCCTGGTCTGGGCTCAGGAACTGGGGAGGCAAAGGGCATGAAAAGGGGGGTTTGATTTGCTCCCGGGGTGAGAATCCTCAGCCCACCCTGTGACATCTCCTGGGGTTTTCAACGGCAACAAAAGGAGGTGTCAAACGGGGGAGGTTTGGCCTCTTTTTGGGCTCTTTGCAGTTGTGAGATGATGAAGTTCAACCCCCCGGCAGAGACTCCCCCCAACCTGGAGAGGAGGATCAAGGACTTTGTCCAGAGGAATATCCTGGTGAGAGGAACCTTGAGGAGGTGCCAAGGTACCGAGGGAGAGGGAATCCGGGAGAAATGGGGTATCCCTGCATGGGATATCCGGGAGTTTCCTCTCCCAGGTCTCACCTGGGAAGCCAATCCAGAGTCACTGGTGGGAAAATTAAAGCCCATGTGGGAAGGAGGAGGATGAAGAGGGGGATAAATCCATGGGAATGGGTTTAACTTGGCCAGGGGGTCCATCCCCCTGGATTTGGGAGATCCAAATTTGCCACCCAAGCTTCCCCAGTTTCCCCTCCAAGCCTCCACCCCGTGGGATAAAGGTGGGATGAACCTGTCCCTGATGCCGTGGGCTCTCTCTCTCCCCAGACAGCCTCACGTTCCTGCTGCAGGAACCAGGTAAGCCCGTGGTGGGAAATGGGAGTTTTGGGTTTGTGGGGGAGATTCGGGTGGGAAACCCAACACAATTCCCACAGGGGGAGGAAGGGAAGGGTGACAGTGCCCCGATGTTGATGCCCCCGGCGTGCCCAGGGGCTGAGAGGTGGCCCTGATGTCCCAAAAGGAGCGTTTGCGCTTCCCTTTCCCTCCCTGTGGAATTTCCCACCGTAGAATCCTGGGATGGTTTGAGTTGGGTGGGTCCTTCGAGCTCCTTTAGCTCCACCACCCCCTCCCCAGGCTTTGTCCTCTCCCCCTTCTCGTGCCCCCCAAGGCTAGTGCCCCCCAAGGCTGGTGCCCCCCAGCTCAGCCCCTGGAGCGCCCAGAGCTGTGGGAAAGGGGGAACACGATGCCGGGATGGGGCACAGGAGCATCTCCACCCCCTCCTTGAGCTCTTCCGATGCTCCCTCCCCTCCTCCTGCAGCAGAGGTCACCCTGGACCCCACCACGGCCCACCCCAACCTCCACGTGTCCGAGGATGGCAAACAAGCCCGTGGTCAGCTGGTGCCCAGGGACGTCCCCGATGGCCCCCAGAGGTTCGACTTCGAGCCCTGCGTGCTGGCCCGGGGGGGCTTCGCCTCGGGGCGCCACTTCTGGGAAGTGGAGGTGGGGCGGGGGGGGGTGTGGGCGCTGGGGGTGGTCCGCGAGTCCGTGCGCAGGAAGGGCCCCCTGAGCCTCAGCCCCAGGGAGGGCGTGTGGGCGCTGGAGGCTTTTCACTCCCTGACGACCCCCCGTGCCAACCTGCGCCTCAGCCCCCTGCCCGGGCGGCTCCGGGTGCTCCTGGACTACGAGGGGGGCCGGGTGGGCTTTTTTGGGGGCGATGACGATGTCCCCATCCTGCTCTACACCCGCGCCGCCTTCCGCGGGGAGAGGGTCCTGCCCTGGTTCAGGGTGGGCTTGGGGGCTCGGCTGCAGGAGGTCACCCGGAGCCCCCTGCCCTGCGAGGGCGGCGGGACCGGGGGGTCCCTCCTGGACTGGGTGGGCTTCGGGGTCCCCCTCCGGATCTGCCCCTGAAGGGGGGTCAGGGCGGTCCGACCCCTGGAGGGCACAAACCCACCCCCAATTATTCCCCTCCGGCTTCCCCGGGCGGCTCCCCAAAAAGCGACAAGGTGGGATGAATCCCGCGGGGGGTCGTGGGGGGTGGGTGTTCCTCGGACCCCCGGGGAGGGGGGCACAAATTCGGTCCCCATTGTGCCTGGGGAGGGGGGCACAAATTCGGTTCCCTTTTTGCCGCCTTCCCCGACATCGATTTCCTCAAAACCGTGAGATTTTTCTTCCGAGGAAACCCCAAAAGAGGAAGAGGCGCCACCGAAACTGCCCCCATCGCCGAGTCCGGAACCGAGAAGGGGAACCGGGAACGAGTGGGAGGGGGGTGGGCTTGGAAAAACAGCCCCCTCCCCATCCCGGTGGTCCCGCCAGGAATTACAGACACGGGATGAGGGATGAGACCCCTCCCCGCCCCTCCCGGGGTCCCCTCCTCAAGTCCCAAGGCACAAACCCCATCCCAGGAAAGGAAATCCCTGTTTTCCATCTCCCCCCAGGGCTCTCTGGGCCGTCCCTCCTTCCCGGGAATATGCAAAGCAGACATTCCCACCCGGGCTGGTTTTCCAGGGTGACTCCTTTCCCTTCCCCGGGATCCTCATTCCCAGACGAAGCCCGAGGCTCTGCTGGGGCGTTTTCTCCCAGTCCTGCCGTTCCCAGAGCTCTTCCTGGTGGGAAATGTCTGCTGGAGTTGGGATTTGCATCTCCAAAGTTCTCTGAAGCTCCCAGGAAAAATAAATGTGTATTTAAAAATAAATGTGTCTTTAAAAACAAACAAACAAACAAAAGTATGTTTGAAAAGAAATATATCTTTAAAATAAACATATACCTGAAAATGTATGTTTGAAAATAAATGTATCTTTATAAATAAATATATTCAAAAAGTAAATATATATTTAAATACACATGAAATGTATTTATAATATATAAATATAATTTGCACATGATTTTATTGTGTTACTATATTTTCCTTAGAAATAAGGTAAAATTTGATTTTATTATAATAAAATATTTTATTAGGAATAAATGTATTCTAAATAATTTTACTAAAATGAATATTTTATAAAGAAAAATAAACAAAATTGTATTTTATAATTTTAATTTTATACTGTAGAAATGCAATCTATATTTGCCCTTTCCATGACCCCCACAAGGTCCTGGTGGGTCATTTCCCACCCTGATCCCTCGGGTTTCCCCATTCCATGATCCCACCAAGCCCCGGGAGCTCCTGACCCACTTGGAAAGCCGAACTTCCAGTGGGGTTTTTTGGGAGTGGATGGATTTCCTCGGGAGCGCAGACGGAGCGAGAGCCCCCCAGGGCAGCAGCTCCGGGATAAAAACCTGGAATACCCGCAAGGAGAAACCAGGAGGTGCCGGGGGAGACCCGATGGAAAAGGCTCGTCCCTCCTGGGACGGGGAAGGAACAGGAAAGGGAGGGATCCGGCCTCATCCAACAGGTTGGGCTGAGCTCCCTTGGGAAGGGATTCCAGCGGATCTTTGGCGTTCTGAGGGAGGAGAGGAGGACTCCGAGGAGGAAGAGCTGCCCTGGAGAGCAGAAAACTGGAGGACCTGGTGGGTGTCACCGCCTTTAGGGACACTGAGGGACACTCCGACCCCAGGGGACATCCCTTGGATCCTTTTCCAGCTCTTTGTTCCACGGCTGTGCTGGGAAGTGCGGGAATATTGCAGATTCCTACCCAAATTCGGCCAAATCCTGCCCAAATTCAGCCAAATCCAACAAATCCTGCCCAAATCCAACAAATCCTGCCCAAATCCAACAAATCCTGCCCAAATTCAAGCTGTAACAGCACCTTCTCCCCCAATTCTGTGTTTCCCCCTCGCCCCCCAAAATTCCCCCAGGAATTCCAGAAAAAAGGCTCAGGGTTTGGGTTCTCCACGGGAAACGCCTTTTCACGGATTCCCGAGGGTGTTTCCCACCCTTTTCCCCCTTCCTTCGGAATTTCCGAGGTGGGGACAGACCCGATTCCTCCCCGGATTTGGGGCTGGGGGTCCCGGGGGGCGTCACGGGATCCTCTCCCTCCGCAGCTCCAAGACCTGAAAAATGAGCTCGAGAAGCGACAGGCGAAAAACGCCTCCCAAATCCCGGAGATTTCCCAGGTGGAGCTGCCGGCACAGCGGCAGGAAGAGAAGGATCAGCAGCTGGTGAGGGAATTCACCCCTTTTTGCAGCCTTTTTTTGGTGGAGGAAATCAAAGGAAGCGTTAATAATTTCGGTTTTCCTGGTTTCCCTTTGCTCCTGTGGAGCTGAAAGGACAAAGAGAGAGGTTTGAGCCTGGGAAAATGCGGGAAAAAGGGAATTAAAGCCCTGTGGGAGGGCGGGATGGAGAGCTGAGACCCACGAGGTCCATTCATCCCCATCCAGGCAAATCCCATTGCTGGGGTTTAAGGGAAAAGCTCCCCCTGAGCTGCGTCTCCTCTCTTTTCCTCCCCCAGGATGTGAAAAGCTCCATCAGCAGGTTTGTGGTCTCCCTGGAAAGCCTTTCCAAGAGTTTTTCCCAAGAGAAACCGGAGGCAGGAAGTCCCCAGTGCCACTCCAGGGAAAAGTGGGAATCCAGGAGGGTTTTTTGGGTCCTTGGTCGTTTTTTGGGATGTGCAAATCCAACAGGGGGGTGGGGGGTGGGGAGTTTGGTCACAAAATTACCACTTCGGCAAATCCCCGCCCTGATTTCCCTGGAAAGTCTTGGCTCTTCTCCCCAGACATTAAAAATAAGATTAAAAATAAGAGATTAATCCCACAGGGAAATTTGGCCTCTGGTTTCCTGGGGGTTTGGGTGGAAAAGGGCGGGGGTGGGGGTGGGGAGGGAGATTAAACCTCAACATTCCAGGAATTCTGGTGGTTCCTGAGGAGTTTTTTGGGGGGGTTTGTTCCTTCCCCAAGGTGTGCGAAAGTGACTTTCCAGCTGCCCCTGGAAGGGGCTCCGGGATCGGAGGAGAGGATTTGTCACTTCTCCTGGAGAAGCAACGCGCTGAAGGAAACACTGAGGAAGCTCCAAGGTACTTGGGAAGGGATAAAAAATGAGAGTTAAACGGATTTTGGGAAAGCTGGAAGAGCTGGGCGGCCCTTCCCTCATCCTGGGTATTAAGTGGGAACAGGAACGCCGCAGAGAGGATCAGGGATGGAGGGAAAAGGGCTTTTCCCAGCCAGAAAAAGCGACAATTTAACACACAATTAGCGCCTCGTTTATCACTTTCTGAATTCCGAGCGTTTTGCCCCAATTGCCGAGGGATTCTCGTGGAGAGAGGGGAGCTGATCTCTCCCTGTTTGTTTTTCCTCTTTCCTTCATATTTCCCTTCTCTCCCTGTTCATTTTTCCTTGTTTTTAGGGGAAATAGGGTTTTCCTTATTTTTGTGAGCATTCCATCATGTCAGTGCTTCGTTTTGGGGCTTTCCCTATTTTTTGGGAGGATTCCACCATGTCGATTCTGCGTTTGAGGTTTTCCCCTATTTTTGGGAGGTTTCCACCCTGTCGATGCTCCGTTTTGGGGCCGTTTCCACCCCTGGGATGCCAACCTGGGCCCCGCCGCCCCTGCCCCGGGTCTGACACCCCTGTCCCACCCCCAGCCATCGTCACCCTGGACCCCAACACTGCCCATCCCGAGCTGGTGCTGTCCGAGGACGGGAAGAGCGTCCGGCGCGGGGACGGACCCCGAGACCTCCCAGACACCCCCGAGCGCTTCGACTACTGGCCCTTCGTGCTGGGCCACCAGGGCTTCGTGGCCGGACGCCACTGCTGGGCCGTGGACGTGGGGGACGGGGGGGACTGGGCGGTGGGGGTGGCCCGGGACTCCATCCCCAGGAAGGGGCGGCTCAGCCTGGGCCCCCAGGGGGGCATTTGGGGGGTGGAGAAGTGGGGGGGGCAGGTCCGGGCGCTGACCCCACGCAAGGTGACCCCCGTGCCCCTGCGCTGGGTGCCCCGCAGGGTCAGCGTCCACCTCGACTGCTCGGGGGGCACCGTGGCCTTTTTCGATGCCGAGGAGGGGGGGCTCCTCTTCCTCTTCTCCCGCGTGTCCTTTGCCGGGGAGAGGGTCCGGCCCTGGCTCTGGGTCGTGGGGGCCAAGTCCCAGCTCCGCCTGTGCCCCTGAGGGGGGCACAACGGGGTGTCCCCCACTCCTTAGGGGACGTTCCCCTCCATTCGAGCGGGAGAAACAGGGAATTTTGGGGTTGTGTTTCCTCCTTCCCCATGAAAAGAGAGAAACCCGAGAAAAGTGAGGCAAAAGGAGTGAGGAAGCCCAGGAGACGGAACTCTGGGCCGTGGAAATTGGAAACAGTGGGAAAAGGGGTAAAATTCAGAGTGGCAGTGATGGAAAGACAAATTTCCCCAAGGTTTTCCCTGATTATGTGGGAATGTCCCCACCTGAGCTGGTCACCTCCAAACCAGCACCTCCAAACTGCATATTTGGACATTTCCCCCCCTTGGAGCTGCTCCTGAGTCTCAAGCTCTTCCTTCTCTCCTCCTCTAACAATCCAGATGCGAAATCTCCTTGATTTATATCATTAAAAATAAAAAAAGACATGATTTTCTTCTCTGTGTCCCTCCTGGTGGTGGCTCCAGGGGTATCCTTTGGTTACCTGCGTGGGGTTTGTGGATGTTTCTGGGTGCAAACAGCAGGAACGAGGTTTAATCAACTGGAATTTCAGCTCTGCCCCTCGAACTCGACCCCCAAAAGGAGAAAACACCAGACAGAGAAAGATGTCACGGCATGGAAACCTTTTTTACTTCATCTAAAGCCTTAGGAGAGGAGAGGAAAGGGTCAAGCTGTGGTGGGACAAAGGGGCTCTGCTTTCAGCCACCAAATCTGGGGGTGGCCACGGGGAGCAGTGACCCACAGAGATGCCCAGCATCGCTGGGGGTGGACACAACAGCAGCCAGAAATCCTCCAAAATGCTGCAAAGTGGAGGGGGTTAAACCTCGTGTTTGGGGGGACCTTCAGGGGCACAGGGTGATCTGGGCCCCCTCGCCCCACACCAGGAACCAGGGGCGGATCCTCCCCCCATTGAACGAGGCCCTTGGGAAGGCGAAGATCAGGGCCCTTCTCTCGGCATCAAAAAATGCCACCTGTCCCCTCTCGTAGTCCAGGGACACCCGGACCCTCGTGGGTGCTTGGACCTGGAAGAGGGGGACGCGCTCGAGGGACGTGAGAGCCCAGAACTGCCCCTGGCACAGCCCCATGGACCAGAGCTCCTCCTCAGGGCTCCCGGGGGTCTCCTCCCTGCTCTTGAGGGTCTCCCTGGCCACCCCCACGGCCCAGGACCCCGTGGGTGCCACCTCCACGTCCCAGCAGCTCCTGCCTGCGGTGACGCCCTCGTGGCCCAGCACGGAGGGGTCGGGGCCAAGCTCCTCCTCGGGGGGGTCCTGGGGGTCTTCCCACCTCACGCTGCTCCCGTCGGGCACCACGACGAGCTGGGGATGGGCCGTGGAGGGGTCCAGGGTCACCGTCACTGCCAGAGGGAACCAAAGAACCACCCGGACAGTTTTTGGGGTGCTCTGCCCTCGGTTCCTTCCTCCACCACGGGGAATGACCCACCAACACCTTCCGGGGAGGATTCCCCGACTGTCCAGGAACTTTTTCCCTCCCTTCCCATCATGGGTTGGTTCATGTTCCCCCAGGAGAGCCTCCACCTTGGTCCTCCCCACTCCCTCATCCCAGGAGAGCTGGACTTACTCTTTTCAGGCAGCTCAAACATCAGGATGTCTGAAAAGGGGGAGGAGAGAGGCATTAATGGATATAAAAATCATTAATTGGTAATTTATTATCAATTTTTCAATTTATTAATTGACATTTATTAATTACTGTCAAATACAGCTGTCAGAGATGTTCTTTCATGCTGAGATCACAAATATAATTGCAATAAAGTAGCATTGTATAATATACACTCTAAGTAAATAAATGCAATTTAAGTCACAGGTCTATATAATAAATATAATAAATCAATAAAATTAGATACAATGAATATAAAAATGTAATATAATCACTGTAATTCATTGTTCCTTTCCCCTAGCCCACTCTCAGTACCTTGGAAGCTCCTCAGAGTCTCCTCCAGGACAACATTTTTCTTCCTAAAGTGGCTGATTTTCTCTTCCAGCTCTGTAATAGGTGACAGGGGCAGCTGGAAATGTTCCCTTTGGAGCCTGGAGAAGGACAGAGGGAGGAATTTGAGGATCCACCTCCTCGGAGGGAGCCCAAGGAACCCCCTGTGCCCACCACCAGCTCAGGGCACCTCTCAGTGCTGGGCAGAGACACTTTTGCTCAGGGGTTTGGCCACAAACCCAAAGATTTGGCCTCTGAGTCAGGCCAAACATCAGGTCCAATCCCCAATCCCAGCCTGGAGAAGCTCAGGAAGCTGCATCCATACCTGCTCAAGGTGCTGCTGATGTCCTGGAAGGGGAGAGAGGGAAGAGGGAACTCAGGGTTTTGGAATCATGGAGACATTTTAATTGGTGAAGGTTGCCGAGGTCGTGGGGTGGATTCCCAGATCGCGTGCTCACCCAGCTCCATCCCCTCTTCCCCACCTGCAGGAAGGTCCTGGCTGGTTCCTGGCACTTCTTCTCCAGCTCCTGGATCTGGGTGTCCAGGCTGGAGATCTCCTTTGTCAGGCTCGTGAGGTTTTCCTCCTGCTCCTTCTCCACTTCCCTCTCCAGGTGCCCCAGCTGGGCCAGGAGTGCCCGGGCGTGATCCTCGAGGGAGAGACGGAGCCCTTGGAACCAGGACAGGACCCTTTGCCGCTCGGATTCCATCTTTTCCTGCAGGAGGGGAGGGTGGGAAGGGGGAGCCAAGCCCCACATTTGATTTGGCACCCGGAGAGGGAACGCCAAACAGCATCCCCTCGATATCCAACGGGAGACATCCCCACCCTCCTTCCTCCCCTCTTGCCCTCTGCCTAAAAGCATTTACCAAACACTCCCAGTTTCTCCTCATTTCAGCCTCCCGGGCCTCCAGGAGTTTGTCTCTATCATCCTTCAGGGTTTGCAGCTGAGCCAGGATTTGTTCCTGAGGGGAGGAAAAAGGAAGACCCTGTTTCTCTGGAGGGGAGGAAAAATAAAGACCCCCATTTCTCCAGAGATTGGGACAGCCTAGGAAAATACTCTGGGGAAGGGGTTTCGTTGTTGTCGACTCCAGAACTGCTCCTGGGAATGTCTTGGTGAAGAAAAACATTCCCCCTTTTCCTGTTCCCTACATTCCTGCTGATTCAGGGATCAGCAGATGCCTGTTGAGCACCAGAGCTGGACAGAGGCTGGAAGAGGTTGAAAACCTCAGTCCCTCCAGGAACAGATCTCGGGGCTCAAAAGAGAACAGAGGTGGGGGGAAATCTGGGATTGGGAATTGATCCTGATTTGCAATGCACGAGGTGGGAGCAGGTCGATGCCTGGAGCTGGGGGAAGGCGGCTGCAAATTCCCTGGAATTTGGGGTCTTGCCTCCCACCTCCCTTTTCTGCTGCCCCCACCGTTTTCTGCTGAGGCAGAAGCGACAGAAGGGAATAATCCAGGTTGGAAAATCCCCACGGATGGACCGCAGAGTCCAACCATGAGGCCAGACCGGGCTCAACTCCCAGACGGGCTGGAGGGGCAGATCCGGGGGGGGCGTGGGGGGCGTTTCTGCCCCGGGGGAGGGCAAGATCCTTCCCACCCTGCTGGGGGGGGGGGGGGGGGCACAAACCACGACCCCCTTTACCTTGTACTCCCGCAGAGCCTCCTGCATGGGCAGCACGGTGTGGGCACGGTGGGCGCGGGACTCGCGGCAGACCCCGCACAGCAGGGCTTGGTCCTCCTTGCAGAAGACCTTCAGGGGTTCCTTGTGCTTCTCACACCCTTCCTCCTCCTCCTCCTCCTCTTCCTCCTCCTCCTCCAGCGCTTCCCCGCGGGCCACTCTGAGGCTCAGCCTCCGGGCGATGTCCAGCACCCTCGCCAGCTCTCGGCTGGGTCTCAGGGTCCGCTCCGGCGCCGTCTCCCGGCACTGCGGGCACGGGAAACCCTCCGTGGACCATTCCCAGCATCTGGTGATGCAGCCGCGACAGAAGTTGTGGCCGCAGTGGATGGACACGGGGTCTCGGAAGAACTCGAGGCAGATGGGGCAGGAGGCCTCGCTGGGGAGCGTGGCCATGGGGTGTGGGGATCGCTTTCATTTCCACCCTCCCACCGGACCGAGGGAAGGCGTCCCCTTCCTGCCACCCCCTTCCTGCCACCCCCTTCCTGCCACCTCCATCTCTGCCACTCCCTCCCTGCCACCCCCTCCCTGCCATCCCCTCCTGCCACCCCCTCCTGTCACCCCCGGGTGGGGTGACACCGAGCAATGCCCAAAGTCCTCCTGGTTGCACCCCCAGGGTGGTCCCGGCTCCCAAACCATCCCTGTGTCCGGGTGGGACGGGTGGGATTCCCACCTGCTGGGAAAGAGGGGGAGGCGGAGGGTGAGAACCCCTGGAAAAGGGCAGGGAATGGGAGCCCCGAGGGTTTGGGGAGGGGGCTTGGCGTGGGAAAGCTGGGCAAGAGCATCCGTGGGAATGGTGAAGTTTGGGAAGGAGTTGGGAATCACAGGGGGAAGGAGGAGGGAAGTTCGAGGTGGGAGCTGAGGGACTCCAGAGGGTCCCAGGGTGGGGATGGGGGTCTGTCCCCACCTCGTGGTGTCAGCGAGGGGGGGCCTGGCTGTGGCCGGACCGCGCGATCCACCCCTGGGGCTTTTCCAAGCTGAGGAATTCCGTCCTGTCCCTTCTGCCTCGGCAGCAAATAATTCCTTAATCTGTCTGATCCCCTGAAAGCAAGAGCTCAAGGCAATACCACCCCTCCTTCTGGCCTGTGTTTAGATGTGTAAATGCTAATTATTTCCTTTTTTAATTTACATTTTTATTGATTTTTATTTTTATAATTTAGATTTTTTAATTAATACAGACTTTTCTATCAATTGGCATTTTTAAAATTTCTTGTTTCTTTTTAATTTGGATTTTTTTCATTTGTATATAGATTTTTTTTTCCTTTTATTCAGATTTTTTTCCCCCTGAAACTGTGGAAAATGAAGGTCCAGCCCCGTATCTACCCACACGTTGAAGTAATTGAGCAAAATCCCCCCGAAATTCTCGAATTCCCGATTTTCTTTCCCCCGGCACCCACACACTGAGCAAACACTTCCTTGCCTCTCAGTCCTGAGCCTCCAGCTCCCTCCAGAGCCCGCGCTTGGCGATAATTCCCGGCGATTAACACCATGTTAACTAAGGGTTCATTTGGGGGGGGGGGGGGGGGGGGGTCCC
>JAWWEU010000241.1:2884-19074 GCA_035583155.1 Acropternis orthonyx | reverse complement strand
GGCGAACTGCGGCCTGCACTCTGCAGCCAGGGGAATGGAGAAGAACGCATTGGCAATGTCAATGGTGGCGTACCACTTCACTGCCTTGGACTCCAACTCATACTGGAGCTCTAACATGTCTGGCACAGCGGCACTCAGCGGTGGAGTGACCTCATTCAAGCCACGGTAGTCCACAGTCAACCTCCATTTTCCCTCAGACTTATGTACAGGCCAGATGGGCCTGTTGAAGGGTGAGTGGATTTTGCTGACCACTTCTTGGCTCTCCAGTTCACAAATCATCTTATGGATGGGAATCACAGCATCACGGTTTGTCCAGTACTGCTGACGGTGACTCATTGTTAGCAGTTCATGAGGGGGCCAGGTGGAACTCTTTTCTGTGGGGCATGCAGTCTCTTTCCTGGATCCACGGTTGAAGAGGAGAGAGGAGGTGATCCCTCTGAGGTGTAGGGTTGGTAGATTAAAGAAAAATTCCAGGATTTTAAATCCATAGCAAGCCCAAGAGGCATTTAGGAGTACTACAGTGTTGATACAGTAACAATGTATGTATCACAGTGCACTCTCTTCCCACACCACCATGCCCTACTCCTTCAAGCACCCCTTCCCCACACTGGGCTCCTGCCCTGCCTCAGCCCTCTCCATGCCCAATTCATTGTGTTTCTTCACTTAGAGGAGACACAGAGGAGACTTGTGTTAACCAAACACTGGTGCAGCCATTTCAGCCTGGTTAATAGAAGGGAGCTAATTTGTTCTGCTAATAAACTAGGTTTATCAAGCTGGTATTAAACCCTGGGTAACATTGCCTCCTCTGCAAGTACCCAATATTCCATGAAAATCCCTCCAAGCAGGACCCATGCACTTGAGAAGCAGTTAACCATCGCTTTCACCCATCTGCACCCACCTGGAGATCTGAAGATATCCTTGATGGCCTTATTAACATTTTTCGAAAGTATATGGAAAGTGGCAGTTCTGGACTTTAAGAAAGTTGGTAGGAGAGACTCAAGGGTTTGAAGGAGTTTGGTGCATATTGTCAGGGAAAGTTTAACTCAGAGAAGCTGAAAGGCATCTCTGGGTGTAGGCTAAATTAGCTTGAAATCTAAAAGAAGTAAGATTTTATTCAAGTAAAAAATTTATGTTAAGTAGCAGTATGATCCTGCTCTCTGTATATCTGATAAAGAAGGCCCTTCAGCATGGTGTTTCTGCTGTAAAGACCATGGATCAAAAGGCTAATGATGGTATCTCTATATGGGCCACAGATTTAAAATAAACAGGACCATCCAGCCTGCCAGAAGTACTAGAAACTGGATATTGCTTTTTTCCCCATTTATTTCACAATCTGAAGTATTAGTTTTATAAAACACCACTCAGCTCCAGGAGCACAATATAAGCAACCAGACAATCATACTATATGCAGAGTATAGGTACAATTAATGTGATGTTTTACAGTAAGAATTCAAGAAGCTATTTTAAAGAAGCAATTCCAACGTCTCAGTCTATCTCAGAGCTGGGATTGACAGGGAGTTGAAGCCCTATCAATACCACAGAGTTACAGAGGCATTACTGTGGCACCTGACCCACAGTCCCCACCAGAGCAGCACTGCCTTCATATTCACTGCATCCTCTTCTCCTCATTAGTCAGAGCAAGGTCTCAGATGTACCCACCAATCTCACAGTTCACTGCCTGATGGCGCAGCTCAGTGAAGCAAGTGTCTAATTGCTCCAGCACATGCCATGATATGTCATCCCCTCTGCTGAGGCTCAGAAGACTACAGAACTATTTTGGTAGCTATTTAGTACATTACTTGACAGCTACACAGTTAAGTAACTCCTTTGTTTTCTCATGAACCAAAGAGTTGTCAAGGTGATATTTGTCCCATTGTTTGCCTGACGGTGGCTTAAATTTGATTATTTTCCTGTGTTTAGTGTCTCTCACTCATGTCTTCTTCACGGCAGTTGAAATTATGATGTAGAAATTATCAGCAATAAGGGTAAAGTCATACTAATCATCAAAACGTTGTTCAAAACATTCAGCAAGATGCAAAGCAGCACAGGGTTTCTCCATTTGTGAAAGCTACCATTGCATACAAGAACAACCCTTTGCAGTGTTATGCTCTGAGAAAACAGAGTGCCAGCCACTGTGTTGACAACAACAAGAGGGCTTGTTAAGAGGCAGCTCTAACAGTTATTTTTAATATAATTACAACCTGGAAAAGGATGTACATTTGGAGTCTCATTGCTGGATATTGATACTGCCTTAAGCACGAGCAGTAAGGTCTACTGTGATTTGTCTCATTGTGTCAACAGAGGGAATAAACAAAGATATGAGTGCTTAATATGGTAGAAATTAGTACCTACTAATTAAGGTAGATAAGAATTTGCTGATTCCCTACCTGCCATCACTTGTGAATGCTGGATGCTTTAGCCATACACTGAGTACACCTTTTCCTTTTGAAATGAATTCTCTTTGCAAACCAAGCATCAAAGCAGTCCACAGAGCATTTCCTTTCATCTCTCACATGCATACAACACTTGAAAAGCAGTAAATTATACAAGCAGAGTCATTCAAAGGAACACTCTTCTATGGCACTGCCTACCAGCTCTCATTCTAGCCTCATTGCAGTCAGTCCAACATGAGTAGAACAACAAAGCAAGGAATAGTTGCAGAAGAAAACAAACAAATGTTAGATGATTTCAATCCATTAGCACTATCTGTCTTAAATCTGCGTCAGAAATCAAATTGAAAATATACTACATCCAGTGGTCTAGATGTTTTGAAAGCATGAGAGGTTGAGTCTAAGTAAACAGTATGCAGACTGATCAAATACATATAGAGCACACACCAAAATAAAACACATATTAACTTGGGTAAATAGTACTTTTGTCAAAATAACTACTACAAATTTACACAAGTCTAAAACAGTGTTTACCCAAGAGTCCAAAATAGCTCCCAAGTTACCACAGTATTCTATGCTTTCCCAGATGACAGAATCACAGAACATTCCAAGTTAAGTGTTCATAACTGTTGATCCAATGGTGCATTGCCATTTTCAAACAAAGCTCTCCATGACTCCAGAGGAGTGGTGGATTCTTGGGAAGCATGTCACATGTGGATGTGACATTGAAAGGGAAGACCCCATGTGCATACTGTGCATTCCCTACATCCTGAAACTCTCAACATAACCATGCTGCCACTTTAGCAACAGCTAAAGACAATTTATACTAAACACTTATCTTTGGATCTTTGCTGCTTCCCTTGCACCTTCTCTCTGCTCCCTCCTTTTGCATCATACATTGTCCCTTCAGCAGCAAAGCTAGGTGTTTAATTCCTGCCTCACAAATTGGCAGCACCTCTGTAAAATTTTAGAACGTCATTAGGATTCAGCAGATACTTACTGGGGATCTGAAAACAAACAGTAACCTGCCTGGAAGTGACTATGCAAAGGACAGCAAGAAACAACATTTTACATGTTGCTGAAAAGGACTGACAAACACAAAATGGAAGCTAGCAATGATCTGCAAGAACCATTCATTTGAGAATTGATCAAAACTGGTCATGTCAAGTGTCTGTGGCAACACAATCCCCAAATTCCTTCCTTTACACTGCCTTTAAGTTTTCCTGTTACTCCTTCCCTCCAGAACCAGCTGCATAAGCACTAGTCTTTTGAACTTAGCCTCCAATCTGGCTAACACAGCAGTTAGTTTAAGCCTTAAGAGACACAAGTGGAAATCATTTGTAGAAGAGAGTACATTATACTAGTGATAACCAAAATGGTTTTTTCCTCTCCTTGCTTTTATTTTGTTCTTTGAAATATGAATGACCTAAATTACCTATTCCATCAGACTCCACAAAGGCAAACCCATTGCTCTGGTTTGAATCGTGCATGCAAAACAACCTAGAATTCTTTACCAGAGTTTGCAATTGCAAACAATAAAGAGTAAGAGGCAGTACAAAACAACACCTCTGTAATTACTTGCGACGGTCTAAAAAATGGTGCAGAATCAGGCTTGTTCAAGTAAGAGCAAAAGCCATTTTATTAACTACAAACTTGTCCTTTTATATTATTTTCCTACTGCACACACACACACAGAGACAACATAGCATTTGCCAAGCACACTTGTCTGTCAGTCCCAAACCATCTTCTGATAGGTGGTTACCATCTCTCCTCATGCTGGCAAGTCCCAAAACGTACTGTTGTTTTCAACAGTTGGTTTTCCCCTTTCTTCAGCTTTCCCTAGCCTGGCCCAAGGACACAGATGGTGTTTTCTACTGCTTTCCCAGCCCTACAGTAGCATCCTCTTAAAGCCAAAGCTGTCCATAGACCAGCAGTCTCCAACAATTACTAGCCAAATTAATACTTCTGCACTGAATATACCCTCCTTTCTCCACCTGACTTCAAACTCTATTTCTTCTTCATCTGTATCCTTAGGTTCAGAGATTCACTTTGCTCAAAATCTTGCTTCTTTCACACAGCTTCATGCTGAATCTCTTTTTCTGTTTAGTCCCAGCACTTACATTGCTGATACTGTGCCAGCCAAGGAGTTCAGTGGCTGTAGTCAGCAGCTGACCCACAGGACATGAGCAAGGTAGTACTTGCGAGTTGGACAGCATTGATCTGTGTGCCCCCCACACAGGAAGAAAGAGCCTGTGTCTATTTAGGTCTTTTAAAATTAATTATCTTTTCTTAAATGAAATCAGAAAATCAGTCATAGTTAATCTAATGAAAACATTTCCCTACACACGCATACCTACGCACAGAGCGTAACTAAACAGTGTCAGAGCCCTGAGTGCACTCAAAGGCTCTCAATCACCATGAACATCCTCACCCAGGACTCCCAACCAAACCTTTGCCTACAGTGCAGAACCTCTGAATAAGTTCAGGCTGCACTCCCACCTAAGCTGTGTTACTGTTATTCATCCATGTCTCCTAGGATAGACCCTGGACCTACCTTGCAGATCATCCATCTCCCCCTCCCCACCTTGTTTTTGCTGTCCTCTCTCCCACTGCTGATGGCCTGGATGGACCCCAGTGTGGTTCATCCTTGTCTACTAGTTGCTGGACCCTGTTACCAGCTCCCTTCTCTGCCCACCCTGCACTCTCATCCCCAGAGTGGGGCTGCACTCTGGCTAGTGAAGGTGTTGGGGTCTCCCTTGACTCCTAGCTCATCCCCCTGCCTTGTGGAGCAGGTCCCTCACAGGGAAGGCCAAAGGAATGCCCCAAAGTCAGCAATGAACTTTCCAGAAAGTTTATTTCCTTTGCAGAAGAAAACATCCCCAGATTTTACAGGTCCTACAGATTTACAACAACTTTCTCTAGAGCTCTTAGTTTAACCCTTTGAAATACTCAGGGCTGCACTCAGATCTGCTAAGCTACACTTAAATCAAAGCCTAATTTCAGAAAGTAAATTAATTTGATCCTGGAAAAAATAGAGAGCTCCTTTTGTCTCCAAAAGGTTGTGACTAGATATTTGAACAGCATAAGCATGACATATCCGCATTTCACAGCAGAGAAGCAATATATATATAGTGCAACAAGCAGCATTATCAGTAGTGTGAGAAATAAACAGGTGGTTTTATTACAAGCAAATGAATTGAACGGGGGTTTACATTTTCAGGGGTGTTTTTACTAACCTATAAGGCATATCGCGGAGCTGTAAGATACCTGATCCTGTCTGGAGCTGGTACCAAGAAACCATGTGGACGGGAATAAGGAAACTGTAAAATGAATATTGGTAAGGAAACACCCCATGTCACATGGTTGGTGCTGGAGGCCACCATGCTGCTCAGGGCCCCACCTCCCAGCATGGCACAGCCAACCAGGGAGAGGGGAATGCCTCTTCTGTTACGTAAAGGTGTGGGGGGGGGGAAGATCTTGGGAACCTTTAAAAGCATGATTTTTTTAATTCAGGGGAGTTCTTGGGACCTACGTGACCTGAGCACCCAGCGCACGCTTTAGAACTTCCCTTGTTTTAGTTTGGGGGTTTTTTTGCCATTTTCTAAATTTAATAAATGAGATTTTTCTCACAGTAGTGTGATAAAAATTATCTTTCCCTGAGTTTGAATAAAAAATTAATTTAGTTCAGTTAATCATCTGCACTTACACATGATTTTTTGGGTTTATCATTAGGAAAAGTCAGAGTGAGGGCAGATGAGACACAGCTGTTAGCAAGAGACCTCCTTGTAAGCACAAAGGCAAAAACCTGGTCACCCATTGAAAATTTAAGTCATGAAAAATTCAGACATCAATGACCAAAATAAGACTGAGATTCTCCATTTTCCATGAGGTATAAATATCTCCAAATTTATGACGAGAGCTAGTCTGTTGGACGACTGACATTTGAGCAAGTTCAGACATACTGCAATTTTAATAGAAAAACTAGGTATGGCAAGCAGGTATAAAAGGCAAAAGTGGGTGGACCTTACAGTGTAGGTAACACACTGCATCTATTTCCCCCTCAAGATCTATGGTGCTGCAGCACTGCGCTGAGCACAAGCCTTCACCCCCTACATTCCAATCCCACCCCTGTTTCTCTGGCCAGTAATAATCCCTAGCCCCCCAGTTTCAAAAGTTTCTTCTGAAGGATAGTAATAGGTATTAAGAGATAAATACAACAAAAATAAACAAGCCAAATTAACTAGATTATTCAGATTACAGATTAGGCATTTTTCACAGTGAGAGTAATTATCCACTGGAAAAAGCTTGCCCCAAGGACAGTCCAAATTAATACCAGCATCAGAAAGCAGTGTGCTTTCCGAAAGACAGCTTTTAGCTAAATTGAGTTACAGTGCTTCACACACAACAGGGAAAAATTGATGGAAGTGAGGAGTAGATGAGGTGAATCAACAGTTCTGTTTAAACAAAACCTACTCCACCACTGCAAAAAGAAAGTGTACCAGTTGCAGCATTGAAAAAAAAAAATATTCCCTAGAGTATCAGAGATAATTGCAACAAGTGAGCACCACAGAACACAGGTAAAGAAAATTAGATAATCAAATTAGTGTAGACAAAACGTTTGCTGCCACATTACCTTAATATAGCCTCTGGAAACAAAAAATACAAGAGAATGAAAATTCAGAGACTACAGTTCGGGAATCAGATATTTGACCTCATTGCTAACCAAAACCGATTTCTGGGCCCATCCAACTTTTGAGGAGGCTTTTGGTAAACACAAAGTAATGCTTGAAGGAAAGACAGGCTGCATCAAATTACTCAGGAGATCGGATGGATTTAGAGAAGTAGTTTTTAATCACTGCTTGCCACTCCATTACTCACACAAATCAAAGATTTACTACATCATCTTCTCATCCTAGTCATTAAAGACATCCCAACATAGTCAGGCCACAGATTGACCCAGAAACTTGCCATAGGAGATACATATTCATGGAGACATACTAGTCCTCCAGGGTAGCAATTCTTTCTTGCTTCTTCCCCTGATCCCCTCTTTTAAACTTCGCAGAAGACCAGCTTAACTACTGGCTCTCTTGCCCTGACTGGGAAAGCCTGTGATCTCAATGACAGACCAGAGCTGTGCCTCTGGCAGACCAGCACTGCTGCTGCCAAGCCCTGGGGAGGCACCAGCAGGCAGGTGGTACCAAAGAGCCTGTGCCCCAGAGAGAAGCTCCACTTTCTCTCTTTGACTTACCCTTTCTTTCCCTCTTCTTTCACTGATTTCTCTTGTCTCGGTCTCAGAAAAGCAAGATGAGATTCTAGCAAGTGTCACTTTGGCTCACTTTCTTTCCAGTGCCTCTGCAGACAAAGGTTAGACATAATCATCTCTCATACCAGGATTTCAAAAGCTGTCAAACAGATTTCCTCACCTTCCCCCACATAAAAAGTCTCTTCTGCTCCCAAGCAATTCAAGTTTTTTTCTCCTTTTTCTATAACTAGCAAAAGGTTAAAAGAGATTTTCTTACAAGCAGAAGCCATGGGGCCAGGCAAGCAAACATGTCCTCTCTTTGAATCGCAAGCTGCACTTTACTGTTTTGTCATACACTGATGTGCCTGTACCTTGCCAGAGACAAATCAGACTTCAAACTTTATGCAAACATTACAGCCACTCATTTCTTGAAATAACTCACACATTTAATTGATCCCTACCTGGACACTCATTTCCTAGTGGCACTTACTCTATTTTAGTCTTCGGTTAAAAAGAAAAGGGTTTAAATACACTGAAAGACTTTCAAAGGTATTTGATAGAGCTAAACAAAGTGAGACCAATACCTGTCTGTGTTTAGAAACATACAATTTAATCTTTTGTGTCATAATGCCTACTATTTCTTTTAATTAAATCACTGCAGTAAGAATAACTACACATGACAAATGCATTTTTATACTCAGTTACTTAGGAAAAGCACATTTTGATGCTAATTCACAACTCACATTATGAGTGACAGAAACCATTCATAAAGGGAAACTCTTCTGCTCTCCTGTTACGGTTTTAAATTTTTGAGAATTTTTGCTTCCCTTACCCAGACGGATCTTGAGAAGAATGCAACTGGGAAGGGTCAATGTGTGTGTTCTTCTGGGGACACCAAAACGGAGGAGTTTCTGGGAGAAAAGAGGAAGGGAAGGGGCACAGTTTTCACTTTCGGTTTGTCCCTGCACGCACGTGGTTGCCCAAGCCGAGCCAGGGCCATACCAGGGTGGCATGCCACTTGACTCTGTGAGCCAGGACCTTACCAAGGCAGTACACCACTTGACTCCACGAGCTGGTACCGTACCAGAGCTGTCTGCCACTTCTGCCATCGGAACAGTCTGAGACCTGGAACACCTGGGAGCCTGCAGCTGATTGCCGGAGCTGCCTACACCCCCTTGGAGCCCGCAGCTGCTTGCTAGAGCCATCCCAGCTGCGTGCCTGGAGACGTCGCCACCTGCTGACCGTAACTATAATTGTAGGACACTGTTTTCATTTTTTTGTACTCGTATGTGTGTGCGCATATATATATACACATACATATATATACTTTTATATATATATATACACATATATTTATAGGGTTTGAGAACTTTTTTTTTTTTGCTCCAATTACCTTTTCCCCAGTTAAAGTTTATTCTAAATTTTGACATTTGTAGTTGGTTTTGTGGTTATTTTGTTTTGGTGTTCGTGCCTTCTGGGGTTCCCTAAGATCTTACGTTTTTTTCCAAACTAAGACATCTCCAAAACCAGAAATATTAGCCAGTCAGGATAAATTTCAAACTCTGAACTGAAGCAATTGATTCTTCTCACACAATGGAGAAAGTGAAACCTGAAGAGGCTGAGACCACTTTTAACCCAATTCAAGAAATGCACATTGAATGAGTTTCTGCTACTAGCAGAAAGAAATTTTATAATTTAAAAACACACTAAAAAATGAAAACAGCACATTTGAGATTTTTAAGGTAGAAATTTTAGCACCTGATATCAAACACATTTGTGAGGCCTGAATTTCAGCAGGTTATTGCTGATGAGCTTCTGGAAAATCAGATTGCTCTGGAGCACGCTCTTAGCTCATCACTCTCAAACAATACTGGAGGGACACTCAAAGTTCTTGGCTGGAAAAGCAAAACACTGTGCATCTCTTCCAGGACTATGCCTGTAGGCTTGCCATTGCATACTGGAGGTTGAAGCATGCATTTTGCACCCTTAGATCACTTCTGTTTCTAAAAATTAAACCATGATTTATGGTATCTGTAAAGTGCTAAGTCTAAAGCCATTTACTTGCCTGGGGTTTTTATTTAAGACTCCAAGAGATTCTGCTCAACCAAACTCTTTCAGAACCTTTGGTCCTTTGATACACTGAATCACATAAAGAGAACATGCTACAAGTTCTTCCTAAGAGAACTTCTTTTAATTTAGCGAGAAAATAAGTATTTCGGCAGACGGGCTTACAGGAGTAACATACAGCCAAGGAGAACATTCCACAAAGGTACCCAGCGAACACCAACCACCAGTTTAGTGAAATACAACCCATCAGTTTTAACTTACCCACAGAGATCAAGAGAAAGAGAGAGAAAAACCAGTTAGCACTAAGAGTCACATGGTGGCAACCTGCAGGAGAGAAGATAGGACCACAAGGGAGGCCCCATGCACTTCTATTCATATGTTTTGGCTACCATGGCCACCCCTTCCAGGCGGGACAACTGGTTCACTGATCACTCACTGCTTTCCTAGGCAAAGTGAGGGGTGTTGTAGCAAATCAGAAGCTCCAGGGGGCATGGTGTGGGTGGGCCACTAGGTGGACCTTTCTTGATTGACAGCTCAGCCACATGGCTCTCTAACCACATACACTCCATGAACTTTGCCACATTGGCTGCCTCCCAATACTGAGGGACTGGGCCCCTCCCCACACATACACACAAACATACACAGACAAGATGGTAGATTAGATATAATAATTAAGCAATCTGGTGAGAAATGAATCCAGACTCTCAAATTCTATCCCATGAATTGAAACAACCACTACAACTTGTATTTGACTTCCTTCCTGTAGTGGCAGTGGTAGAAGAACCTAGTTGACAGAAGAAAAAGTACAGAAAAAAGAGCAAAGCACACAAGTCAGTAAGCAAAAACCAGGCGTTCAATCAATATTGAAACTCTGCTCTATGCAAATCACCATGTCTTATCCCATGAGTCCTAAAACTGCAGGAAATTAGGATCCAAAGAAAGAGTTCATGAGCTCAGTCTGTCCATTGCAATGGTTTGTACACGTCCCTCACTTTCATTTGTGGACAGCATTTGACTCAGTTTAAAAAGAAATCAAGATGTCTATCAAGGAAAATGATGAATCCTTCTGGACTCCTTAAGCCACCACAACCTTTGAAATTGAGAGCCTTTAATCAGAAAGTGTAGAAAAGAAGATAACAGCTCTTTACTTCAGCAGCAACACCATAACCAAAACTTTCAAACAAATCAAGTCCTGTCTCTGCCCCTTCAGTGCAGGCGTATTTACAGACAGCAGGGGGCGCTGTCGTGCCTCGGGAGGCCGGGCTGTGGTGCCTCACTCACAGCCACCAGGGGGCACTGTCAGGCTCTGGCAAGGCAAAGACACAGGTAGGGATTCCAGAGCTCACCTGGGAATGGCGGGAATAGGGATAGGCTAAAACCTTTCCCATGGGCAGTCCCCTCTCCCCGTCTTCTGTCAGGAAGTAATGGGGGGGAGTCAGCAACTCTTCTGCAGGTGGTACCAGCTCCTCAATGAGTCCGCAGCAAATCCAGACAGCCGTGATTGTCCTCTCAGGAGAATGGCACAGGGCGAGCGAAGTCAAGGGGATGAGCCAGGAATCCCCTCCCAGTGCTGTCACCAGCCCAGTAAGTGGTGGGTGGGCAAGCAAGCAGATGGAGAACTAAGGTGTAGGGCACTGGCAAAAAATGAGCACTGGGAAACTTCCCTCTGACCACTGGGAATCTTCTCTCTGACCACCTCCCAAGCCAGCGAAAAAGTGAAGTCGTTCCTCCAAAAAAAGAAAACACCTCCCCCAATCCTCTCCCCAGCCATTTTGAAACTCTAACCGTGTTCTTCAAGAGACGTGCAGCACTTCAAAGAGTCTTTGCTTACTTAATAGCAACACATAACCCAAACAAAATATACATATACCAGACCACTACCCCACCACTCCCATCCCTCCAACTACAGCCATTTTGAAACTCTAACAGCGTTCTTCAAGAGATGTGCAGCACTTCAAAGAGTCTTTGCTTACTTAATAGCAACACATAACCCAAACAAAATATACATATACCAGACCACTACCCCACCACTCCCATCCCTCCCACTAAGCAGGTTTCAGGGGAAATGTCAGGGTGCATCATGGCAAAGAGATACTCAGTAATACACAATGATCTGGTTGCTTCAGGGGAAACTGTTCCTACCAACTCAGCTCAACTTACCAAAACTTTCAGTGTTTACCAAATGCAAAAGTGTCTTCCTGTTTCTTTGTTATCCCCTTTTATCCCTCCCTCAAGGCGACACCTATTCTGTGGAGGCAGGAAGGGGTATATAATGCCTTACTTATTCAGGGCTGTTACACTTGCTGGAGCTACCAGAAACACAAACATTACAGCAAAACAAAACTTCATGGCTCATAATTATGATGCAATGCTAGAGACTGCTTTCTGCAAAGACGAAAAGGTGATGCACTTAATGTTTCCACTTTACAGTCTCTATCTCTGTTCCAGCTTCTTCTATTTCTAGAGCTGACATTACTATGAAGAGTTTCTGCTTGTAGATCTCACAAGTGCAGGTAAAGACAGGAATCAGAAACAATTTTTATTAGAGTGGCTTGCTACCTCCCATCTAGGTGTGCATCCTAGCTTTGTGGAGAAAAAGTTAGGCACTCCAGATTATTGGCCATACAAAGCTGTACAATAATTTCCAACTCCTTTTCTGAGCACTAGTAGCAGGTAGCAGGGCACAAGATTCACTGCCCCCAGCAGGTGGCAGTGTAGGGGCAGTTTGCAAATAAGGGGGAACTCAGTTCACCCAGGCTTTACTTTAGCACACTCCTCAAAACAAAAGGACTCTCCTGCCTCCTTTCAGACAGCATTCTGGGCTCTGCTATACCCCCCAAGGGTTTTACAAACAAGCAAACAGTGCTGTTTCATAGTAGGAAATATTATGTCCTCACACAAGTAAGCAAAGTTTAGCATGAAGTGAGTGGTCTGACTCCACCATGCAAACCTCCTCCCTCAACTCAAGCTAGAAACACTTCACCCCCCCACCCCAAACCCCTTTAAGGTGGGAAAGTTCATAATCAGAGGGGAGCAGGGTTTGGCTTTACTGTGCTCGCTCAACCACAAGGCAGGAGCACTCCCCACAAGTCGAGGTAGGGAGGGTGCAGCCCAAAAGGTTACGAAGTCCGAGCTCTTGTGGAGGCAGGAAGGCTCCACCTTCCTCCACCCCAGAAGAAAGACAGAAGACAAAAGGATCCACCTCCCCCAGTCACCAAAATCTATTTTTTCAAGTTTTTCTGAGACAGAAGAAACCTCACCCAGTTGCTAAGCAACAAATTACTTCTTTTGTGTGACTTATAAGGACTATCTCTCCCCTTGCAGAGACAGCCTTTACCAAGAAGGGGTTTTTTACTTTCTCATCTGGGAAAAATGTTTTTTTTTTTTTACCAAGGGCTTATTTTACTTTCTTTTGCCAAAACTCGATTTTCTCTCTGAAAATACTAGATGACAAGTCCTTTCAAAATAAGAGGTGAAAGTGAATCAACAGCCATATGCCATACTAAAGTGAAAGCTGTCTTATCTGTGGCTTCTACAGCTTATGGTATCAGTAAAGGGAGCCTTGACAACATTGTGTTACTAATTTGCTGTCACTAAGGATGCTTCGACACTGACGAGGTGTGCCTTGCACTGTCACTCATGACAGACTTGCAGCTGGAGATTGTTGTGTTCGGGCTGCAAGTTCACCTATAATTTCAATAGTTTTACTTTCTTCTACAGATGAACATAAGTTTTTCAAACTGTTTTCTTTGACAGATGTTAATTTACTACCTCCAATGAATGCCAAATTAGCCAAAGCCAGTGTCATGGGTTTCTGTGAAGAAAAAAAACCTGAGTTTTGGTAGAAGGGGGAGCTACAGGGTGGTGGCTTCTGTAAGAAGCTGCTAGAAGCTTCCCCTGTCCTATGAAGTAATGACAGCCAGCCCCAGGAGGGACTTCCTGCTGGGTGGCCTAGGTCGAGCCAATTAGGAATCATAGAAATGCCTCTTGGGATAACACATTTAAGAATAGGAGTTATTGCACAGTTAGAAATTCCAGCCATGAATTAACAACTCAGACATCAAGGCTGAAGCAGGACGAGGTGGAGGAAGGGACTTCACAGGAGCAGGGGAAGAACTCAGAGCTGCAGCCCGCATATAGCTGTGGTGAGGACCATGGTGGAGCAGGCTGTCCTCCTGTAGCCCATTGAGGACAATTGGGGTGCAAAGACCCAACTGTACACCATGGAAGGACAACCCACAGGACAGTAGAATGGCATGAACTGCTGCCCAAGAGGTGGACTCATGTTAACAGTGGCAGAAACAACAACTGCCTGCAACCCCCTTGTGAGAAAATGTCTCTTTTATTGAATTTAGGAAAACAACAAAACCTCTGAAATAAAGATAAGTAGGAAATTTTACTTACAATGCATGTTGGGTGCCCAGGCCACGTAGGTCCTAAATCACACCTCTAAGTCTAAATTTCTCTCTTTTGAGGTCTCCAAAATCCCACCCCACTTACATAACAGAAGAGGCGTTCCCCTCTCCCTGGTTGGCTGTGCCGTGCTGGGAGGTGGGGCCCTGAGCAGCATGGCGGCCCCCATGTCTAGACCTGTGGCAAGAGGGGTTTCCTTATCCATATTCATTTTAGAGTTTCCCTATTCCCGGCTGCATGGTTCCCTGGTACCAGCTTCAGACAGGATCAGGTACCTTACAGCTCCATGATAAGCCTTTATAGGTTAGTAGAAAAAGGAAAAAAAAAAAAAGTAAACCCCTGTTTAATTTATTTGCTTGTAATAAAACCTCCTGTTTATTTCTCACACCCTCATTCCTCGTTCCCCTGCATGGAAGGAGGGAGGGGTGAGGGGAAAGTGTGTTTAAGATTGTTTTATTTCTTACTCTTTAGCTCTTATCCTGTTAGCAATAAATTTAAGCATTATCTTCACTCCAAGTCTGTTTTGCCCGTGAAGTTAAACAGATCTCTGCCATTATCTCTACTCATGAATTCTTTGGTGTTTATTTTTCTTTGCCTCTGGGAGAAAGGGGGGTTGGAGTGGTTTGGGTGGACACCTGGTGTTTCAGCCAAGGTCAAACCACCACAGCCAGACCTTTATTGTCTGGACAGCAGGTCTCAGTGGAAAAGCAAAGCCCAGTGGAGCCACACTTTTTAACTAGCCCAAACTACTTTAAGTTTTCAACTTGAAGATGTGAAAAGCCTTTAAGAATGTTCTAATTGAACCCCAGCTGGTAACTCAGCCCCTCTTGCTCACTTTCACACCATGGAATGGGGGAGAGAATTGGGAGGGTAAAAGTGAGAAAACTCATGAGTTGAGTTAAAGACAGTTTAATATGGAAAGCAAAAACTGTGCACAGTAGCAAAGCAAAACAAGGAATTAATTCACTACTTCCCGTGGACAGGCAGGTGTTCACTCATCTCCAGGACAGCAGGGCTCCCTCATGTGTAATGGTTAACTGGGAGGACAAACACTGTACCTGTGAACATTCCCCTCCTTCTTCCTTCTTCCTCCCACTTTATATGCCAAGAATGATGCTATATTTTATGGAGTGTCCTTTTGGTCAGTTGGGGTCAGTTGCCCCAGCTGTGTACCCTTCCAACTCCTTGTGCATCCCACCACTCACTGGTGGGGCAGTACGAGAAGCAGAAGAAGCCTCGACTATGTAAGCACTGCTCAGTAATAACTAAAATACCTCTGTATTATTAACGCTATAAGAAACGACATAGCAAATCAACTAAACACCCTCTAGAGCCAAGGCTGGCAGGGAGCTGCCTCCAGAGGCTCTCCAGCCCTGCCTCTGCCTGCCAAGCTCCTCACTGCTGGGCCAAAAGCACCACCTGGTGCTGGCAGGGCTCAGCTGGCTCCTCGCTCCTGTTCCCAGAATTGTCCCGGGGACAGCCCAACACCAACTCCCTGTTCCAAATTTCAAGTCCAAGTTCTCTGTTTCCTTGTGACCCATGTAGTTACCTTCTCCTCTGCAAGACTGACTACCATTTACACCAGCAGTGTTATTCTGATACAATACAAACAAAAGCTGTGACATGCGGATCCCATGGAGTTCACAACCAGACTGCACATGTTTGATTAGTGGCAGATTCGAATGTTACCCTCAAGCTACAAAGCAGGAATTTTAGTGCCACTGTATACTATAATTTTAATAATCTAATTAAATCTGTTTGAAGCCTGGTAGAAATAAGTGAAAATTATTAGACAATATTAAATTTGTCTTTTCTCTTGCTGTGTAAGCTTACATACCTCTGTGCTTTATTTTCAGAGAACAGTTAGAAATAACAAGGCCAGGTTGGACAGAGTTTTGAGCAATCTGGTCTAGTGGGAGGTATCCCTCCCCATGGCAGGGGGGTTAGAACTAGGTGATCTTTAAGATCCCTTCCAACCCTACTCATTCTATGATTCTTTGTAAGGATTGCCCCAATTATATGCTATATGTTTATTAAGCTATTCATGTTGGGGGGGGGGGGGGGGGGGGGGGGGTTTT
>JAWWEU010000240.1:0-19172 GCA_035583155.1 Acropternis orthonyx | reverse complement strand
GCCCTGCTCCCCGTGGGGTCCTTGCCATGGGGGACGGTCCCGCACGACCCTCTCCAGGCTGAGTCCATCCCACGGGCAACAGTTCACAGACTCCTGCAAGGTGGGTCATTTTCCCATGGGGTGCAGTCCTTCAGGCACAGGCTGCTCCAGCATGGGTCCCCCACGGGTCCTACCAGGAAAACCTGCTCCAGTGTGGGCTCCTCCCTCCAGGGGTCGGCAGGTCCCTGCCAGGACCCTGATCGATCACGGGCTTCTCACGGGGTCACTGCCTCTTTTGGTGTGGGCTCCCCCCGGGCTGCGGGGGGATCTCTGCTCTCCCCTGGGCTGCGGGGGGATCTCTGCTTCCCCTGGGCTGCGGGGGGATCTCTGCTCCCCCTGTGCCCCTCCCCGGGCTGCGGGGGGATCTCTGCTCCCCCGGGCTGCCCCCTGGGCTGCGGGGGCACAGCTGCCCCACCAGGGGCTTCCCCACGGGCTGCAGGGGAACCTCAGCCCCAGTGCCTGCAGCACCTCCTGCCCCTCCTTCCCCACTGTCCTTGGTGTCTGCAGAGTTGTTCGTATGTTCTCACTCTCCTCTTCCCTGGATGCAATTTTCATCTGCCCAACAACCTTTTTTCCTTCTTAACTATGTTATCACAGAGGTGTCACTGCCATCTCTGATGGGCCTGGCCTTGGCCAGTGGCAGATCTGTCCCGGAGCTGTCTGGCATTGGCTCCGTGGGACAGGGGGGAAGCTCTGGCAGCTGCTCACAGAAGCCTCCCTTGTAGCACCCTCAGTGCATTAACACGACAACACAGCGTCATGCTTCAAGTGAGTATGTGGGATCCAACAGTAGCTTCTGCTCGTTCAATTGCCTAAATACATGAGGTCCCTCCACAGTTAGATTGTGAACACTATTACAACTTGGAGAAGGAATTGTGGGAGTGTGGTGGTTTGACCTTGGCGGAAATGTTGGGTGTCCACCCAGAACCACTCTGGCCCTCCCTGCTCTCCCAGGCAAAGGGAAAAAAACAGCTCAGAATTTATGACTAGAGATAATGGCAGAGGTCTCATTAACTTCATAGGCAAAACTGACTCAGAATGAGGATAATGCTTATATTTATTACTAACAAACAAGCTAAGAACTAAAGTAAGAAATAAAACCATCTTAGAAACACTTTTTCCAACCACCCCTCGGTCTTTTCATGCTCCCCCTCCTCCCACAACAGTGTGGGGGGACAGGGAATGGGAGGTTTGCAGTCGGTTGTTGTTTCCAGCCGCTTCTAATGTAAAACGCCCAAGACCCTTTTTGGGCAGCAGTTCTTCCAAACCTGCTGCTCGTGGGTCTCTCCATGGACTGCAAGGGGACAGCTTGGCTCAGCACAGTCACCAGGGCTACAGGGGGGTCATAACTCTGTGTCCTCCCCTGCCTGTGGGGCCCCTTCCCACGAGAGACACACACTCCTCTGCTGTCCCGTGGGTCACTCCGTGGGGTGCAGTCTCTTATGGATAAGCTGTACCTGCTCCAGCGTGGGTTGGGACCTTGCTCCATCCTGGGCCTCCCACGGGGTAACAGCCCCTTCCAGCAACCTCCTGCGCTGGCAGGGGCTCCTCCAGGGGCTGCAGGGGGGTCTCTGCACCCCGATGGGCCTCCATGGGCTGCAGGGGGGTCTCTGCACCCCGATGGTCCTCCATGGGCTTCGATGCGACATGTCATCTCACCATCATCCTCACCACGGCTACAGGGGGCCCACAGCTCTGACTCCTTCCCCTGCCTGTGGGGTCCCTCCTCTTCTTCCTCCTGCTCCGACCTTGATGTTGTTACTTCATGGCTGCAATTTCCAACTGCACAGCAACTCCTATTCTTAAATATGTTATCACAGAGGCATTTCCATGATTCCTAATTGGCTCTGCCTTGGCCACCAGCAGCACGTCCCCCCTGGGGCCAGCTATCATTGGCTCCATAGGGCTGCGGAAGCTTCTGGCAGCTTCTAACAGAAGCCACCACTCTGTAGCCCCCCCTTCTACCAAAACTCATTTTCTTTCTTCACTGAAACTCACAACTCTCTCCACTCCTCACCTCTGTGAATCACATATTTAAGAACTTTAAATCTCATAAACAAAACTAACAATCTACCAAAACAGAATATAACAAAAATTGATAACATCACCATAACACCAAAATTAACTGAAGAATCTATACAAAATCGACCCCTTGTACCTTCCCCACAACTGCAGCAAAAATTCTCTAATGCTATTTAGTCTGTTTCGCCCAAGATTTCTCATCTCAAAATCCTCATGACTTGTATCTGAGTCACGGCACCAAGAACTGTGGTGGTTTGACCTTGGCTGAAATGCTGGGTGTCCACCCAGAACCGCTCTGGATCCTCCCCCCACTCTCCCAGGCAAAGGGAAAAAAACAGCTAAGAATTTATGACTAGAGATAATGGCAGAGGTCTCATTAACTTCATGGACAAAACTGACTCAGAATGCGGATAATGCTTAAATTTATTACTAACAAGCAAGCTAAGAACTAAAGTAAGAAATAAAACAATCTTAGAAACACTTTTCCCAACCACCCCTCAGTCTTTTCATGCTCTCCCTCCTCCCACAACAGTGTGGGGGGACAGGGAATGGGAGGTTTGCAGTCAGTTGTTGTTTCCAGCTGCTTCTAATGTAAAAGTCCAAGACCATGGCCAGTCTAGGTCAAAAGTCTGATTTAAAATCATTATACTTATCAAATTTCCAGTGACTACTGTTGAGTAAGTTTGAGGATAGTTTGTCCTACAGGTTCTGAGGTCCATGGTTTCTCGGGGGCTTTCTTGACTCGAGAGTAGTGAATCCAAGGGGGTCGCTCTTTGAGCCGTACTGCTGTGAGCGTGGTCGGCAACACTTGGAAGGGCCCAGCCCACTTTTCTTGTAGAGGGTCTCCTGAAAAATTCTTGACATATACTCAATCACCAGGACTAAATAGATGCAGTTTACAACCAGGTTGCTTAGGCTGGTGTACTAAACACTACAGTAGCATTCTTATCCAGCCACTTTCCCACAGCTCTAACATAAAACATTCTGATTGCCTGGCTGGGCCAAACCTTCGCTATTAACAGTATTCACTGTGTAAGGCCTATCATACAAATTTTCAAATGGACTTAACTTCTCTTTTGACCTTTTTTTGACTCTGATTCGAATTAAAGCAATAAGTAAAGCTTGGAACCAATGCAAATTTGTTTCCTGACATATTTTAGCTATTTGCTGTTTGATGAGGTGATTCATCTTTTCCACTTGCCCACTTGCTTGGGGTCTGTATGGGATATGCAACTGCCGATTAATTTTCAGTGCTTTACTTATTGCTTGTACAATTTATACACAGAAGTGTGATCCTCTGTCTGAGGATATGCTCTTAGGCACTCCAAACTGTGATATTATCTCATTTAGCAAGATCTTAACCACTTCTCTTGATTTGTTTGTTCTGCATGGAAATGCCTCTTGCCACCCAGAAAAGGTGTCTGTCAAAACGAAAAGATAATGGAAACCCCCCTTTCTTGGAAGTTCAGAAAAGTCACTTTGTCAAATTTCAGCTGGGAAGTGCCCTTTGCTTATTGCTCCTTGCTGTATTTTAATTCCAGTATTTGGGTTATTTTTCAAACAAATTTCACATTGAGACGTGACCTGTTTTATTGTGGTAAACAGGTTTGGTCCTGCTACTCGAGGTCTCAAATGCAGATACAGAGAGTCTTAATCCCCAGCGTGTTTTATCATGTTCAGCTTTCACAAAATGGCACACTAGCTTTTCTGGTAACACTAACTGATCTGTTTTTAACTGATCCCATCCCTTTTCTAGAAGCTTTCCTCCATTCTCATGTATCCATGTATAATCTGATTCCTGGCATTCTACCTCTTTGTGTGTGTGTCTGGTTCTTCTGGTAGTTCTCTGCTCTTTTAGGCAGCTCACCTGGTTTGTTGTCAGCTTATCTGTTACCACCTCTGGCACAGTGCTACCTTTCAGGTGTCCCCTGCAGTGCATGATTGCCACCTGTGATGGGAGTTGTACAGCAGAATCTCTTCAGCAAATTTCACAGCTTTTCCTTGGGCAGTTAAAAGTTCTCTCTTTCCAGATTACTCCATGAGCATGGGCTATGCCAAAGGCATATTTAAAGTCCAAATGTGAATTTGTTTTCCTTTGGCCAGCTCTAAAGCCCGAATGAGAGCTGTCAGTTCTGCTTTCTGGGCTGAGGTTCCTGCAGGTAGAGGATTTGATTTAATTACCTCAGTAGTGGTGGTTACAGTGTCGCTGGTCATCTTTACACCTTGTTTCACAAAACTGCTCCCAGCGACAGACCAGTCTTCTGCTTCCAGGAGCGGTTCTTCTTCGAGGTCTGGGCGACTGGAATACACTGCTTGCACTGTTTCCAGGCAGCCGTGCACAGCAGGTTCAGCTGCGGTTTGCCTTCTAGGAACAAAGCTGGGTTGACAACATTAGTCACTTGAATTCTTTATGCCATCTGATTCAGCCAGGATAGCTTGATATTTCAGAAAACAAGATGGTGACAACCAATGATTTCCTTTCTGCTGACACCGCGTGGGACACCAGTACAGTCATTTTCTGTCCCAGCGTAACTTTCCTGGCTTCTTCTGTGTTTATGATCACTGCTGCTACTGCTCTCAGGCAACTGGGCCACCCTTTGCTTCCTTCCTCCAGTGGCTTGCAGAAATAGGCTCCTGCCCTCCTGTACGGCCCCAGCAGCTGGGCCAGGACCCCGAGGGCCATTCCTTGTTGCTCCTGCAAGAACAGCCAACAGGGCTTTGTCATGTCAGGCACTCCCAGTGCCGGAGCCCTCGTGAGTTCTCGCTTCAGCTGCCCAAGGGCCCTGTTTGCCTCGGGGGTCCAAACCATGTCGCCTTTAGTTATTTTCAGCAGGTCATGCAATGGCTTTGCAATTAGTCTATACCGATTTATCCATAAGTGACACCAACCCGCCATTCCTAGGAAGGCCTGGAGGTCTCTCACAGTCTGTGGTTCAGGTGTCTGGCAGAGGGCCTCTTTCCCTGCTGTTCCCAGAGAACAGTGTCCGCCAGATACTTCAGATCCAGGGTACACCACTGGTTTCTGCACCAACTGTGCTTCCTGTCGAGAGACTCGGTAACCACTTAAACCCAAAAGGTTCTGTAGGCTCACTGTCCACTGGGTGCACTTTTCCTGTGTTTCAGCAACTCTCAGCAAGCCATCTACATATTGTAGAAGCATCCCATCTCCTGGCAGTGAGCCAATTGTTTCCCAAAAATTAGGGGACTATTTTTGAACCCTTGAGGTAACACTGTCCAGGTAAGCTGGGTTTTTCTCCCTGTACAGGGACTCTCCCATTCAAAGGCAAATATCTTTTTGACTTTCCTCTGCTAAAGGAAGGCAGAAGAAGGCATTTTTAAAATCTAATGCTGTGAACCAAATTAATTTCTCTTTTAATTTTGTTAAGAAGGTGTATGGATTTGCAACAACCGGGTCTATGATTTTAGCTACGTCATTTATTGCCCTTAAATCTTGAGCCAACCTATAGGTTCCATTTGGCTTCTTGACTGGTAAAACTGGAGTTTTAAAAACTGATTCACATTCAACCAAAAGCCTTAACTTCAAAGAGTTATCTATTACTGGCTCAATTCCTTCTCTGTCTTCCAGCCTCAGTGGATATTGTTTCCTGATTACTGGTTTTGCTCCTGGCTGTACTTCTATCTGAATGGGAGCTGCCCATTTTGATCTACCTGGTGTTTCAGTAGCCCAGACTCCAGGGTATACCTGATCCAAAATTTGACTGACATCCTGATTATTTTGGTTTGGTTCTACACAGCTTATTGCTAAACCCCAAGCTGTTATTAATTGCTCCTCTTTTACCTTAAATTCAATTTTACCTTCTTTAAATGCTCTTACAGCCCCTAGATTTCCTAGTACATCTCTGCCCAGTAGGGCTTTGGGTGAATTTGGCAAATATCAAAATTGATGCACTCCCATTTGTTTTCCAGTTTTGAACTTAAGGGGTTTCAAAAAGAAGGCTTTTTCTGATTGACCAGTTGCATCCATGACTTGAACAAATCTGTAACTTTTAGGTATCAATTCTTATTTAAAACAGAAAATGTAACTCTGGTATCAATTAAAAAGTCTTATTCTTCTTTGTGTTCCCCTAGCTTAATTTTTACCAGTGGATCTCCCTCAATCAGTATCCTCATAAGCAACAACAGCCCCTCTTATATTTGTCTTTTTGCCCACCAACTCAGGGCATTCTTGCTTCCAGTGTCCCTCTTGCTTACAGTATGCACACTGGTTCTGACCCAGCTGTGTTTGGAGGGGAGGCAAGCCTCTTCCTTGGATTCCTTGACCCTGGCCACAACCCTGAACATTTTGCCTTTGTCCACCTGGATTTTGTGTTTGAGCTGTCACTACAGTTTTTCTCAGTCTCCTATCTTTTCTTTCCTCTCGGTCATTGTACACTCTCAAAGCTTCTACCAGTAATGTCTCTAAATCTCTGTCAGCAGAGTCTTTAATTTCCTGTAACCCTTTCTAGTATCAGGGTTAGACTGTTCCACCATTAAATCCATCAGTATTTGTTTCCCTGATTCTGAGGATGGGTCTAAGGTTGTGTATTTTCTCATGGCAGCTCTAAGTCTATCCAGGAATTCAATAGGATTTTCATTTAATCCTTGTCTGACATTACACAAAGCTGCCCAATTTACTGTTTTAGGTATGGCGCTTTCTAATCCGAATTTTACCAGAAGCCTATACGTAGTTAACAATTTATAATCTCCTGGGTCACTTGGATTCCACTGAGGGTCTGTGAGTGGAAAATGTGTGTCCACTGTCCCCTGCAAAATGCCTGTGGCAATTTGTTCCTCTACATGGGCCCTCGCTGCATTTATTACAAGCTCTTTTTCTGTCTCTGTCAGTTCTGAGAGCATCAGGTCTATGTCGTTCCAATCTGGATCTTGATTTTTCACAATCAACATAAATTCTTTAGCTACTTTACTAGGGTCTTCTGTGAAATTTTTAACTTCCTTTCCCCATTTGTTCAAATCCTCTAATGAAAAAGGAACCCTGACCCTTATTGGGTCTCTTGAGGGATGCATCGCTTCTGGCGAAAGAGCAACCAAATGCCCAGATCCTGTTTTAGCTTTTGCTTTTACTCCAGTTTTAGGCCTGGCTTTGTTTCCTGTGATTCAGCCACAGGCAGCATCTGTGTTCATTCTTTTGCTTTTGTCTTCTTCTGGGTTGTCTATACTTTGTACAACACGGTCAGCTATGCTTTCAGAATCTGTTATTTTTTTGGATTTATCCTGGCTCCTGACCTCTGGTCCAGATCCCTCCAGGCTTCTAAGCTCCGGTCTCCTTCTAAAGCAAGGTGACTGTAATTTTTGGGGGTCTGTAACGCATTCTTCATCACTCTCTTTCTTTCCTAATTTCAGACAGCTCTGGCCGATTGAACAGGCTGAGCAGCAACCCTTCATCGGTTTAGGATTTTTGTGCACTTCTTCTAATGCCAAAACAAAGGGATCCTGAGGTGGGATATTGATGTCACAATCTCTTTGTCACCCTATCCTTTTTGGTAAGGTGACAAACATATCAGCATACTTTATTTCATCCCATTTATTTTCTAGTATAAGAAATGACATGAGCTGTAAAATTGTATTATAGTCAAAGGAACCATCTGGTGGCCACTTTTCCCCATCATCTAAAGTATATAAAGGCCACCGCTGTCTGGAATACTTGATTAATATTTTCTTGTTTAAACTACTCCTCGGACTACTTCCTAGATCTTCCCAAAACTTCAATATGTATCCCAAAGGAGTTCCAACGTTTACATCTTTGCTAAGTTTCCCACCCATTACCAGTGGCTGGGTGTTAGACAGTCAGCAATAAACCAACCACCGGCGGCCCCACAATTATCATATACCCAATCTGGCACCCAATTTTCCAGATCATATATGATTTGCCAATCAAATCCCGGTTTCTCTATTTTCCGTGCTAATTTGTCTCTGAACTTTTCAATTTCTTTGATTATTTCATCTCTCTGTTTTTCCTGTCCTGCTTCTTGCTGCTTTACATTTCTAAATCATTTTCCTCCTTAGCTTTTAAATTCCTTCGGAATTTCCGAAAGCAACTCATAAGATCCACTAGATGTCAGCCTTGACCACAAAATAGATCTCAAGTCCGACTGGCACTGTAAAAACACCAGCCTATTCTTTCTACAGCAATAACATCTCACCCACCGAGTGCCTTCCAGCTTTTTATTAAACCCACACCATATACACCCCAAGTCTACAGAAATAAGCCTTATCCAATCTTATTTCTTGAGTCCCCCCGGATCCCAGGATATACTTGTTACATCTGTTACACGAAACTCTTACATACAAAAAACAATTGCAAAAGGGACAAATCTTACTTCTATGTCTTATCCGATGCAGTTATGCTTATAGTTGACTGTTCAGCACTACCTCCCATACAGCATGAAAATATTTCCAACAATATATTCTGACTATTTCAAGGCAAACAAGGTATCTCAAACATACAGTAATCTGGACGAAAACAAGCAAGACAACAAAACCCAACAATTATATGCAAAACTAGCAGTACAATAAAGGTGCCTAAACCCCAGTTCATAGGGTATAAACACAAGGGGACTAAGTCCTCAAAAACCAAGGCAAGGAAAACAAGGAATTTGAATTCCACAAGGTAAAGCAAGTACCTCTACATATCAGGAGTTTCACCTTCAGTACCCCTGCGGGGAGTGTCCTTCACCATCTCATAGGAACTTCCAAGACCAAGCAAGAACCAAGTAAAATATAAATACCTTTGTATCAATATGCAGCAAGTCCATGTCCACCCCTGCAAGAAGCCACTGGGAGAAGGGAGCCCTGCCAGGCAAACACACCCGGGGACACTCAGGGGGTCCCGAGCCCCGCGGATTCTGCAGCCAGGCAGAGACTCTGTGTGTTGGTGGCCAAATTGCAGCCGAAAAACCTTGGAGTAAAAGAGAAACTGCTTAGAGGCAAATGTATCTCTAAGCAGCAAGGTATTTATTGACAAGATGGGGGAGCAAGCCAGTTAGCAGTGGTCAAACTTGCTCCAAATCATCAGTGCAAAAGAAGCCATTGTATACACTCTAGAGATGTGATTACACCATCTAATCTTATATATTAATGGGTTACGACAGCTAACTTACATATTAATGACTAGGCGGAGTCTGGGCGGGGCTTGGGCGGGGCGTTCCAGATTCTTCTCTTGGCATCAGTTCTAGGGGGTCGGTTCTGACCTTCAGCCTCAGTTCGGTGGTCTTGGATCCTCTGCCTCTTTGTTGAACTTCTAAACCTTCTTTCTTAAGTGACTTGGTTCTTCAGGCTTGCAAAACTCCTTAGCGCAAGGCCTTCCTATCTGATTCAAATGTCCATGTTATCTTAATTTATGTCCACTGGGTTAATCATATAACATTCTTAACATTCATTCTTCTATGGTTAGATTTTGGTCCGCTGAGCAGAACAGAACAAGCCATCAGTTTGTGTTCTCTCAATGTTCCTTTAGCAACACAGGCAGAGCAAGTATTGAGCAATTTTTCCTAACAGAGCAGGGTATCTTTCGCTTGATATAAGGTACTAATACTAAGGGAACTAACACTGAAAGGGTTAAGAAAGATAAGTGCTAAAATTTCTGCTGGACTACAAGGATGAACCGAATAGCTGAGGACATAAATGACTACAAGAACAGAAAAGCAGGAAATGTGCTATGAGACACAGGAGGCTCTTCCAGCGCCTGCCAGCAAAACCAGCTCAGGCGAGTTTTGGACTGGAGGTAAAAAGGACAAAGGGAGGCAAACATACTGCCTTCATCCCCACGACCACCACAGACGACCACCAGGGAGCAACATGCAGGCGCAAGCACCCGCCTTTTCTGGGAAATGTTGTAAATATGTATGAGGGAATAATGAATATGCAACACTTACATGTATATAATCACTCCTTGAAGCTTGGTGGGTGTGCAGGTTTGTGGCAGAGCGATCCCCATGCCGAATAAATGTACCTCTCTATAACCAGCCAATTGTGGAGCTGTTATTCTGCAAGTCATACTTACTTAGCTCTTGCTCTGTTTTCAAATGAGACCTGAAAAAAGGGCACTGTGAGGGCAAAACTCACTGAGGGTGAAGCAAAAGCAAGGCCCGAGAGGGTTAACTGAGTTAGTACAGGTGTCTTGCTCTGTTAGAAGAATCGCACAATGCTTGTTTTGTCTGGTACCAGCTGATAACTTGTCCTGGTCTGCCTACTGGACCAAAGCCTTAGAAGAATGCTAGGAGTGTTGTGTATCAAACTTAGTGGTCATAAATCAAGACCAGGTGGACATTTGAATAGGCTGGAAGGGCCTTGAGCCAAGGGCTTCTGCAAGCTTCAGTTAGCAGGTCACACAACAATAGAGAGAAGGAAGGTCACAGCGAGGAAGAAGAGCAGTCACCCCTCTAAGTGAGGCTGAAGACTGGAATTGACCACCCAAAAGTCGTGCCAAGAGAGGATTCTAGAAGACTCCACCTTAAGCCCTGCCTAAACTCCACCTCCTATGAATATGATAATTAGGTGTTGAAACTGCATGGATATGTGTGTTTGAAGCAGAGCAAGGCCTGAAGAGTTAACTCTGAGTGCATGCACTAAGCAAAGGGATAAAGAACCAAGATTCAATTACCAGCGGAAAGTAACACTGCCAAAGAAAGCTGACACACTGACACAGAAGAACATAAAGTAAGAACACAGGGAAGGGGGAGTACTAAAACGCAGACACACACACATACATAAATGGACATATGGAAGGAACACAAAAAGATAAGGGGAAAAGAGAGGCCAGAGGCCAGAAACTCCTGCCAGAAACACATTGGAGTCATCAGAATTAAGAAAAGTTCAAAAGTTTACCCAAGGAAGAAGAGTAAAAGATGACCCTCTGAGGCCAAAGTAACAGGAAATACCACCAAATCCCTCCCCAAAATAAAGACTCTGCCCTTGACTCTGCCCTAACCCCACCTGTTATGAATATTATAATTAAATGTTGCAATAATATGAATATGCATGTGAAGATGATGTAATCTCTCGCAAAAATTGTCCAGTCTAATTTTTCACTGATTGAGTTGGAACTCTTCGTCCAGTGCGAGCTGGGAGTTCCCCAACGTTGCTTAGAATAAATACCTCGCTGCTTAAAGACTAAAGATTGTCTCTGAGCAGTTCCATCGCATCTTTTGGGGCATGAAATTCAGCATCATGTTCAAATGTTGCAACTGAAGCAAGAGCAAGGCTCAAAGGGTTAACGGAGAGACTAAAAGATATCTTGCTCCATAGAATATTTTGCTGTCTTGTCTGTGTGGAAACATGCAAACACTGGTAGCTCGTTCTGTTCTGCTGACTGGACCTAAGGAGGATACCAACCGGTTACATGCCAACCCACCTAGGGGTCATAAATAAAGATAAGGTGGACATTTGAGAAGCCATGAGCCAAGGGGTTCTGCAAACCTCAGCAAGCAAGTTAGCTAACAAAGAAAGGTGAGAAGTTCAGAGTGAGGAAGAAGAGGAAACGACCCCTAAAGTTGTCTAATAAATACCTTGCTGCTTAAAGATCAAATTGTCTCTAAGCAGTTTGCTTATTCTGAGCTTTTTTGGCATCACAATCATAGATGTAAACTGTATAAATTACCTCGTTTCTTGCTGAAACTTTGGAGTGGGATTGTGCAGTGCAAACTGCCCCGCTCCCCAGCGTTGCCTAATAAATATGTTGCTGCTTAAAGATCACATTGTCTCTAAGCAGTTTGTTTGTTCTGAGTTTTTCGGCATAAAGGGCAAAATTAACTGTGAGACCCTCCCTCCTTTCCCCTCGCCCCCCCCCCGCCCTCCACTACTCCTCCAAAGAGTTGATGTAGTTTAGCATAAGTTGAGATATTTGTGAACTCTCTTTTCTGGGTCACTGCTATTCCCCACCATTTAATGTTCACAATAGCTCCCACTGCGTGTAGTTCTCCTCTGAGCACCATGGGATGTCCAACCCCTGATTCCTTAATGAGGCACTGAGCAAGGGATTTGTGTGTCCAGAAGGAGGTGCTCCCAACTAGGTTATACAAACCTCCCAAAGCGAGGACTTGCCTTCAGCCACAAGGCACGCGTCTTCTGCCCCAGACATGAAATGGGAAAAGCTGGGCTGTCTGGACCCTGAGCTGGAGAGCTCAGCCTCGCTGTGCCTTACTGGGATGTGCCCCCAGACAGTGACAGCCTGAGCACAGACACACCCTGCCCTGCTGGGCGCTGTCACCCTATCTCACTGTGCCCAGACCCGTCACCACCATTACCCAAAAAGGTGCTGGAAATATTTTCCTCACTTAGGAACTTGGAGAACAGAAGAAAGCAAGAGGGGACCTTTGTGGAGGAACAGATCAGCACAGCCAGGCAATTCTGAGAGCAAACGCTTCCCCCAAGGCGGCCCCAGGCCCTGCACTCCTGTCACACTGTGCGGGTCACTGTGCCAGCAGCGGGAGGAAAGCTCCTGGGAAAGCAAGAGACGGCTTTGCCCACACAGGTGATCAACACACAGCACCATGCCCATTGATGCTGAAAAGCTCAGAACAAAGGAACTGCTTAGAGACAATTTTATCTTTAAGCAGCAAAGGTATTTATTGGCAATGTTGGGGAACTAGCCAGTTTGCACCTGGATAAACTAATTCCAAAATTTCAGTGAGAAAGAAGGCAATTTATGCAGTCTACATACATGATTACAACGTCTTAACATACATATTCATAAAATTTTGACACCTAATCATCATATTCATAATGGGTGGGGTTTAGGCAGAGCTCAGGGAGGAGTCTTCCAGAATCTTCTTTTGGCAGGTCTTTTAGGTGGTTGTTCCTGTTCTTCAACCTCACTCTGGGGGTCGTTTGCTCTTCTTCCTCACCCTGACCTTCTCAACTTTCTTTGTTAACTGACCTGATTGCTGAAGTTTGCAAAAACTCTTGGCTCAGGGCCTTCCTGCCTTCATCAAATGTCCACCTTATCTAAATCCTTGGCTCCTGATGGGTCAAGGGAAACACTTCAGCCCCTGGAGGGGCTCCCAGGAACCTTTGTCAGATGACAAAGAAGCTCCAGTGGTTTCCTTAAGGTGCTCAAGCCAGATTGATAAAATTAATGGAAGAACGGAGTGTTATGTAGATAGCATGGCCTTTCTTTGCGATGTCTTGTGGAAGCACAGGAAGCCAGCCCTTAAGCCTATGCCATGTGTCTATCACCCCAAGAACTATGATTGCCTATAGCCACTCAAGCTACCTAAGGAAAAATAGTATAAAAAGACATTGGACACGAGCAAAACCAAGCGAAAAATCGGACCACCATCTCTGCAGGGATAACCATTGAGCTGCCCAGGTTCCTCCCAAGCCTTTGGACAACAAAGGGGTCAGCAGTCTTTTACTCTCTTTTCTCTTTCCTTCTATACTTTATACTTTCCTTTATATCCTTGTACCTTAGGCTAGGCCTATTACTTTATGCCTTATACCTTTCCATCTTTACCCCATAGCTACCTTTATTTACTAATTTTACCTGGCTGACATCTTTATTTCATAAACACTGTACCTTGCCTCACATCTCATAACCCATCTTGACTTAATATTGGTTGTTGTGTTCCTTTAAGGTGTGTAATTCCTTTTAACATGTTTGTTAGTGGAGAGCAGCTCTCTTTGTGTCTATGGGTTTAGGTTGCTGTTTTAGGTTGTTGTGCTTCTGGTTAGTTTTCTGTTGTTAGTTAAGTATTGGTGAGAGGAGGATGTTGTTTGATGCTGTATGGAGGCTTAGATTGATGTGCTGCCTGTAGAGTATGTTTTGTGCTGGTTTCTTTGGGGTCTTCTGTGTTATCAATTAAACACAGTCATGCAGCTAATGTTATCACCAACAACGCGAAACGCACAATAAATGTCACATCCTTGTATTAATAAAAATAATTTCGGGAGCTGCTAGAGTTATTCCAGTTTGTTTCTGGTGCTGGCAGCGATATAACTGCTAAGAGAACTTGATGGAAAAGGGTCTCTCTTGCTATTAAGCGTAATTCTTGTTGGTATATTAAAGTCCCTGTTCAACCAGTGGATTTGTCTCAGCGAAGGGTCCCTGGTAGGTGGGACGCAGACAGACTGTGTTGGGCATTAAAAGGCTTTGATATTCTGAGTACACTTATAGCTAAGACAGATATTAATAGAAGTGGGGGTGGGACAAGCAATCTCTGCATTTCTGCCTTCCTTTCCCCTTTTTTCACGTGACAGAAATTGGTACCAAGAGTGGGGTTGTCAAGGATGCGTTGCTGCAGAATTATAACTGTGTCCCTTCTCAAGCCAACAAGGAATGGGCTCGGAGTTTTGGGAGGATGAGGAGAGAGTTATAGAGCGTATTGAATATTGTTGGGCTCAGAAAAAAATGTAAAAAAGGCAAAGCAAAAGGTACTATTTGTGCTGTCTTAGGTGCGTGTATATCTTATGCTCAACAAGAGGCTAAGACTTTTCTGGCTCCTGCAAAGGTTGCTGATGTGGAATATAGTGTTTTGAAATCAGAAAATGAGGTGTTAAAATCGTGTTTGGCTTTTGAGAGGAATTTGGTAGAGAAACTAGAGTCTCGAGGGAATAAACTCTCTGCTGAAAATTACTCTCTCCGGGCAGAAGTCAGAGAACTGAAAGTGTTGCTAGCGAGGAGTGATAAGAAACTGAACCTTTTAGTGAAGGAGAGACCTCCCAAGTCTGTATCTTATTTGGACACGGAAGTTTGTGGCAGTGATAGCGAGAGTGACGAATGTGTGGATTTTTCAGATATGGAGTATCGGAGAGTGTCTTTGTGACCTCTGATTAAAACTGAAACAGTAGTGGACACTAATAATGTCACTCACAGTAAGACACGGACCATTCCCTGGATGCCCCCAGAGCTGGTGGCTTTACACAAAAAGTTTTTCTGGCAACCAGAGGCAGAATACGCGTGGGGGGTTTCTCTCCCGGGGGGGAGACCGCGCTATGTTAAGTGAGGAGGAGCCCAGAATGTATTGGGGACCAGGAGATTTCCTCACTACCACCCCAGGAGACCATAATTATTCCTGACCGGCGCGGGCGGCGTGCTGGGCTGGAGGTGCAGAAGGCAGCGGGTACAGGGGCGATGTATGATGGAGATCGTGACAGAAACTCCCCCATGCAGGCTTTGATCGATCCGGCAAGGTTAACCCCTCTGATCCGTGGCCTCCCAGACAGGCTAAAGATGTGTGGGAGACCTTTAGGATAAAATGCGGGATTACAATTTCACCCCTCGTCGCAGCAGACGAGGCAGGAGAGATCCTAATTTGACATGGGATGAATTAGTACATGAAATGGTTACTTATGGACGGTGCATGGGCTGGACTATTCCACTCTCAGTGGAGAAACCCCCCAAGAATGCACGGAAAGTTTGTCACTTTAATGCTTCTTAGCCTAAAACTAATGAAAAACACCAAATAGACAAGGATAGAGATTATCTCTGTAGACAAGCCAGACAGCTCGGTGTGCCTCACTCTTGGTTAACCGGTGCAATTCACACCCCAGTCAGCTCATTAACAGCAGCAAGGGAAAACAAGAGGGGCTCTCTGTCTCCAGGGGCACCCGCTCCTGCTGGAGGGGGGTGTCAGCCTTCTGCACCCCCGCAGGACTTAATTGGTCTAACAGAAACCTCAGGAAAGCCCTTCTGCCTGCGGAGGGGTGCAGTGAGCCAGCCTGTCCGCAGGATAGCCGCGGTACAATGGCTATCACAGACCCCTCGAGCCTTTGATCAGCATTCCCGTTGGTCCCAGGAAAATCATGACTGAATTTCTGGTCGACACAGGGGCTCAGATGAGTGGAATTAAAAAAGAAACAGCAGATATGTTGGGAATTCTGCCGGGCCACCGCAAAATTGCATTCATGGGCATAGACGGTATCGTAAAAAAATGCCCCATGGCAGAAATTTCTGTCTGGCTCCCTGGGAGGAGAGGTTACGCAGAGCTGAGGTGCTGGGCGGTGCTGCCCAAACAAACCTGCTAGGATTTGATCTATCGTGCAGGCGAACCTGGCAACTTCCAGGGGGAACCATATGGAGTTTTGCTGCTAAAGACACAGAGGAATCAGTAATACAAACTGAATTTAGATCAACAGGGGACAAAGCAAACTCCACAAGGTCTATTAATTTATTAGAAACATCAATTCCCCTGCCTTCTTCTGAAGTTACGAACACCAACCAATACCCCCTGCCCACAGCAGCCCTTACAGGTGCTGACAGGGTGGTCAAAGATTTAGAACAAAGAGGCATCATTGAGAGAGCCCACTCGCCTTACAATTCACTCATTTGGCAATTAAAAAACCAAACGGACAATGGCATTTCACTGTAGATTTTTGGCGATTAAATTCAGGTACTGCTCCTTTGGCTGCAGCCGTCCCAAATATTGCTGTAACTGTAACACTGATACAGGGAGCTTCTCACACGTGGATGGCTGCCTTAGATATTAAAGATATGTTTTTCATTATACCTCTCAGGGAGCAGGATAACTCACGATTTGTTTTTACGTGGCATGGTAATCAATTTATTTTCAACAGGCTCCCACAAGGTTATAAACATTCTCCAACCATTGCTCATAATACCTTGGCTAAAGTGCTAGCAAATATACCTATTTTATCTGGTGTTGTGGTCTATCAATACAATGATGATATCCAGTTATCTTCTCTTAGGTCTTGCTCTCATTTCAAGGGAGGACCTTCTTGCTCTCTGCAACTCCCTGACAGGAGGGGGGAGCTGGGGTGGGGGTTGGGCTCTGCTTCCAGGGAACAGGGACAGGAGGAGAGGAAAAGGCCTCAAGTTGTGCCAGGGGAGGGTCAGGTTGGATATTAGGGAAAAAACTGTTCATTGTGTTAGGGAAACATTCCAATCTGACCATTCCTGGAGACCCTCTGCAGTCACACTCCCAATCCAGGCATTTCAACTGCTTGGACCAAAGTCCCCCCACTGAAGGTGGCTCCAGTGACCCAACAGGTCCCCACTTGACTCCCCACACACCCCACACTGACAGTCAGACCAAATTTCCTCACCGGTTCCACCCCAGGTTTCCCATGGCACGGTCTCAGATATCTTGTTCCACAAAGCAATTTACTGATGGTGCAGTAACACAGAAACAGCCTGATCTGGTGCCTCTGAGGAGGGACCCTGCACAAAGGATCCCTGGGCTTTATACCCTCACAGTGCAAGAGTGAGTAAGACTCGATCTTCCTCCTGAGCCCCCCACTCCTGTTGCTGGTGTCACCCCTCTTTGTGCCCTTTGTTATCCCAAAGGTTGGCAGTTCACAACCCGGAACTCCACCTGCATCTCAATGTGCAGCTCACGAACTGAGCTACCTGCACCACCTGTATTCCTCAACAAAGGAAAGAGTGCTCAGGCATTGGGACAGGATTCCCAGGGCAGTGGTGAAATCACCATCCCTGGATGTGTTAAAAAACCCCCTGTGGATGTGGCACTTGGGCATGTGGTTTAGTGGTGGGCTTGGCAGTGACAAGTGACAAGAGGACTCCACTCTCAAGTTGTTCCAGGTGAGGTTCAGGTTGGCTATTATGAACAATTTCCTCACTGAAAGGGTGGTCAGGCATTGGAACTCGCTGCCCTGGAGGAGTTAAAAAAATGCATAGCTGTGGCATCCCCAGTGCCACCCTGATTCCTGGGTTGGCATCCCCAGTGCCACCCTGATTCCTGGAATGGCATCCCCAGTGCCACCCTGATTCCTGGGTTGGCATCCCCAGTGCCACCCTGATTCCTGGAATGGCATCCCCCCTGCCACCCTGATTCCTGGAATGGCATCCCCCCTGCCACCCTGATTCCTGGAATGGCATCCCCAGTGCCACCCTGATTCCTGGAATGGCATCCCTGCTGCCACCCTGATTGCCAGCACAGTGCCTGGGGACATGGCACCAGCAGTGCTGTGTCTCAGCCCACCCCACAGGCCGGCAGGGGCTGCTCTGTGCTGGCCCTGGCAAACAGCAGATGACCTAGAACAGAATCATGGACTCACCAGGATGGAGAGACCCTTAAGGTCACTCAGTGCCTTAGGTCACTCAGCCTTAAGGCACCCTCAGCCTGGGCTGGCCTTGGTGGGCCAACAGAGCTTGTGGCTTCAGGCTGTGCCTCAGGCACAGCAGGCACTGCCGCCCCCCCCCGCAGCAGGGAGGGTGTGCCCACTGCCCACGAAGGGCAGGAACCCTCTGGGGGTCCCACAGACCCAGAGGCACCTCTGCTGTAACCTCTCCAGGGCAGGAGCTCTGGTGTCATTAGGCTTTAAGATCAGGGGGTGGGGTGTCATTTGGGCACTTCAGCTGCAATCACAGCAGTGTGTTCTCCCCATCTCTGGGAACGGGTGAACACGCAGGGATTGCACACAGGCTGCTTCTCCGTGGGCACAGCACCCACCAAAACGCCGTTAGATCCTTCAGAGGCAAAACCCTCTGAATGTTTGGGTCACGAAGAAGTATTTTTAGTTTCTTAAATCGCTAGAACGTGCCTTTTGTACACTCAGAGAAGCCCGTGAGCTGCACAGGCTGTCACACCGTGCAGAGGAGCTCGCCCAGCACGGAGCCGGGTTGCAGTGGGGCAGAGGGAGAGGCTGCACACTGAGAGTCACCACAGCGAGAAGGGAAGGGATGCTGCTCAAACTGCAAGGGAAAGGAGGAGGAAACGAGACAAGACCAGCTCGGGGCAGCGAATGGGGAACCCGAGAGACTGAGTGACGTTTCTCAAGGCATTTACAGCCGCAGGGTGATGAAAGCACGTGCAACAGCTTGTTACTGCACGGCTCAAAGTCTGTGAGAACACTTTGGGTAATTTACAGTCGTGTGAAAGTGAGAGGGGTGGGAAGAGGAAAACTCCTGGTGTGGAGCATCACGGGGAGCATCCCAACAGTGCCAGGGGGGGCTGTCCAGCAGTCAGAGGAAACCGCTTCCTCTGGAGCACAATCCGGCTGGCGGCCAGGGAAACTCCAGGGAGAGCTCGCTCAGCACCGGCCAGGGAAACTCCAGGGAGAGCTCGCTCAGCACCGGCCAGGGAAACTCCTGCAGGCTCGGGGAGAGCTCGCTCAGCACCGGCCAGGGAAACTCCTGCAGGCTCGGGGAGAGCTCGCTCAGCACCGGCCAGGGAAAC
>JAWWEU010000239.1:0-19208 GCA_035583155.1 Acropternis orthonyx | reverse complement strand
TGGCACAGGGATGAGGTGACACTGGGATGGGGTGACACTGGGATGGGGTGGCACAGGGATGGGGTGGCACAGGGATGGGGTGGCACGGAGCCGGGGTGGCACAGGGCTGGATCATTAACGCAGCAGCCCGAGATGTAAAACACAACATTACACAAATCCCGCTCCGGGCTCGCTCTCCCCATTACCCCGGAATGTTAATTACTCCGGCCCTTAATATCCCACACCGCAGTAATTCCAGCGGTTTCCCAGGCTCCAGCTGCGAGAGAGTAACTTGGAATCACCTCCCTTTGTGCCGGGGAAGGGACAGGCACGGAGAGCTGTCCTTGGGAGGGACAGTCCAGCAGCATCCCAAAGCCAGGCACAGGGATACAGGGAAGGGGCTGGAATCTGCTTGGGGGACAGGGATGCAGGGAAGGGGCTGGAATCTGCTCCAGGGACAGAGGGGCTTTTGGTGTCCCAGTGCCAAATCCTCCCGTGCCAGTCCCAGGAAAGCGAAGTCCCATCAGTCCTGCCCGCTTTTCCAGCTGGGAAGGCACCCAAATCCCAGGAGCCAAGCAGAGGTTAAAGCCAAACCCCCTCCCATGCCCACCTGCCCGGGGGAACGGCCAGAACACGAGCCCCCAGCTGCAAACAGCACCAGGATTACAGGGAAAAGATAAAACGAGCATCAGGGCCAGACAGGGAACAGAGAGGGGGGGAAAGAAATAATTAATAATAAAAAACAACCCTCAGATAATAGAAAATATTCTCCCTAGAGGACCGATTGCAAAGACATTTTTAATTAACTCTGCGTTTCACTGGAGCTTAGCAGCAGAATTATTGTACATTAAATAAATACCAGTTGATTATTAAGAACATATTTACCCAGCCTTAAGTACTGCAGGCCACAGCTGTAACCTGCTCCTTACACTTGTTCCCAGTAATCACTTATTTACTTTACGTTCACATCCAGCTGCTGGGAAAAGGAGCCAATTTGGGGGGCAAAGGCATCCCTGACCCTGGGAAAACTGGGAATCCCCCCCCCTTTAACCGGGTGCTGGGATGAAAAAGGGTTCCCTTCCCATCAGAAGGAGAAGCTGTTCTTGCTGTCAATATTTGTGTGCAATAAAAGAGGGTCCGAGGCTTTTCCCCCCGCTGATGGATGGACACAGGGATGGGTTGGGGCACAGGGGGGAAGCAGAGTGGTCTGGCTGGGCCCACAGCACATCCATCAGCCCGACAGGCAGAGCAGGGGGCTCCCCCCTCCTGCTGCTCCTGCTGGGAAGCTTTTCCTTCTGGAAGCAAAAAGGAGCACTTTGGGGTTTATTAGTGTAAATGCGCATCAATAAACCCGGGCTCGGCTTCAGCCCGGTGAGCGGCCAGCAGGTTTAAGCTGGGCTTGGATCGTGTCACCACACAGCATGGAAATGCCTAAAGGCAGCAATCCCCTGTATGGAATCCTTCAGAAACGGGGCCAAACACACCCTCCTTACCCCCAAAAAGGGATGCAGAGCACAGCTGCGGCAATCCAGATGTGGCTCCTCCAGGGGGGGGTAGACCTGTTGTCCCAACGGTGCTCGCCAGTCCCGGGCAAGAGGCAGGAAACAAAGCCCAGGCTTTGTGGCCTCCAGCCACGTCCTCTTAAAGATAAATCCATGGCTCCTGTCTGCCTGGGCCATCACTCGGCAGGGTTTATGCACAAACCACATGCAAGGAGACTGGAAACATAAAATTATATAGGGCAGTTAATTGAAAAACTGCCCGCGCCGCACGCAATAATTGACATTAAGCGTTGCTTGGAGCAGCAAATCGCTCGATACTGAGCAGGCTCGGTGGTCCCATCGCGGTGCTGAGCAGCTCCAGAGCCCTCAGAACCAGGAGGAGCTGCTCAGATGTGGGAAGTAAAAGTTTCCATGAAGCAGGGGTTGATGCTCTGCGGGTCCCGAGCAGGATAACCCGGCCTGGTGGTTGGAGGAGATCGGAGCTTCAAGTGGTGCTTTAAATCAGCACAGAGGGAGATTTTTATTTATTTTGTTATGTTCTAAGTGAAGAGAGCGAAAATTTGCAGTCCCCTGCATTTCCTGGGGGTAGAAATAGGATTTTAGCCATCCACTGAGGTCAGTCAACTCTCCCAGGATGGGCCCCACGGTCCCAATTGTGTCCCGGTCATTCCATGCAGAGGATAATTATCAGTTCAAGTCATCTAAAAAGAAGAGGACAAATTTAGGAGGGGGAAGAGCAAAGGGCCTGTGGCTGCTGGGTCAAAGACACTCAGTAGGGTTGAAGAGCTGGTTGAGTCCTGCCCCAGTTCTCTCCAAGAATAACCCTTTCCCACTGCCAAACCCCGCTGTGAGACCCCAAATCCCCATCCCTTGCAGCATTTGATCCAAGATTTGGGCTTTTCTTTCTCTCAGCTGGGTCTGAGAAACCAGATTTAGAAGGCTCTGACTCTCAAAGCCAGGTTTATATGCTGGTCCCGTTGCCCTCTGCCTTATTAGCAGCATCAACACCATAATTTATGGAGGCTTTTCCAAAAGGGAATTATCAATATATTTATCTGGCTGCTGCTGTACAGCCGAGCTGTGCACAGGGGCTCACTAAGCCCTGCCAGTTTTCTCTCAGCTCCACGATCTACAGGTTTTTTCCCATACAAATATTTAGCTCTAGCTCAGAAGAGATTTTTTCTTTTCAACTCTCAAAACCTCTTTCAGCCCCTTCAGCTCCCCCAAGGACACGGGGGAATCTCCCTGTTCCTGCCAGGCTTCTGTGAGCCATCGGTCAGGGGTGACTTGTTTGGTCAGGAAACGGTGTAATTTGGGCCAAAAATATTAGTTTAGTGCCTTTCAGCCCTGGGATTAAACGTGGTGTGACACATTTCGTAGAGGTTTTTGCTGTTGTCTTTCCAAAAGGGGAAATCAAAGCAGAGTCCCAGGAAAGGGCAGGAGCTCTGCCAAGTCCACCTCCCCAGCAGATTTTGGCTGCCTTATCCATGGGATGCTCCAGCCTGTGGAGCCCTCCTGCATCCCAAAGATCCCAGAGCATCTGGGACCCTGGACTGAGGATCCCTGAGCGCCCCCAGCTCTGCCTGTGCCTGTAGGGAGGGAAATGTGCCAAAAACTCCAATCAAAACATCATCCCAGCGATTTGTCCTTTTGGGAGGAGCCCAAGGGTTGGATGAGTTGGGCAAAGGAGGGAGAGAGAGCAACCCCAGAGCTTGTTCACTTATTTGGGCAGGGATAGTTTAGCTTTAAATATTTATAGCCCTTCCTAATGCACTGGAAGTGCTGGAGTGGATCCTGCCCAGGCCCTGAGCTCTCTGCAAATATCGTTGTCTCTGCTCTGCTAAATCTTGGATGAGAAGCAGGGAGGGAGGTGGATTCACACGTGTGGGAGAGCTGCCAAGGGGTGGGAGTACAGCAGGAGTATCCTAAGGAGAAGATCTGCTCCGTAGGGTGTGGGAACACCGGGATCAGCACCTCCAGGTCCCCCCAGGAATGGGAGCAGCTCCTGTGATGATGAGCCTGGATGGAGGAAGAGTTTGCCATAGGATTATGGAGTGGTTTGGGTTGGAAGGGACCTTAAAGCTCATCCAGTGCCACCCCCTGCCATGGGCAGGGACACCTCCCACTATCCCAGGTTGCTCCAAGCCCCGCCCAACACTTGGACACTCCCAGGGATGGGGCAGCCACAGCTTCCCTGGGCAACCTGTGCCAGGGGCCTGCCCACCCTCCTTCCCAATATCCCATCTATCCCTGCCCTCTGGCAGCGGGAAGCCATTCCCCTGTGTCCTGTCACTCCTTGAAAATAGTCCCTCTCCGTCTTTCTTTCAGGCCCCTTCCTTCAGGTCCTGGATTTATTTGGGAAAAGCCCTGATCAGCCTTTATTTAAAGTGTTTCTCTCCCCATGGCACGAGCTCCCAGCCAGACTCCCTGAGCCTCCCCCCAGAGCGGCTGAAACTGGGAATTATTTAATCAGGGCCAATTTAAACTCCAGGACAGGCTTGATTTACCACTACAGCACGGCATGAAAGTCTAAACAGCTTCCACAAGAGCTAAAGAAACCACCCGACAATCCACTTTTCCGCCCCTTCGAGTTCTTGTAATAAAGCGGCAAAGAGGGAATTTATCATCCCTCCGTAAACGTGTCCCTTCCCTGCGGCTCCAGGAAAATCCCTGGCTCCGGGTGCAGCCCACACGGGGACCGGGATGTCCCTCCTGCCTGGGGAACCCCCTGCCATCCCAGCCTTTTTTTTTTGGGAAGCTTCCCCATCGGGTGCTGCGCATCCCTCTTGGCACAGGCTCATCACCAATTCCTGACATTCCCTGGATGCTTCCCAAGGCACAGAGAGAGCTCAGCCTAAACCTTCAGCCCGGCCTAAGTGATTGCTAATAATGAGTCGATAATGATGACACAACCCTGCAGGGCAGCTTTGCTGTGGAAGCCATCGGATTAATGGGAAGCAGACGATTAGACCAGACCCCGATATCCCAGGAAAGGGGGAGGCATTGAAGTGCAAAGAGCAGGAGCATTTATTTAGGATGCTGGTCCTTGACAGTGCCTGGAGCTGAATCCCTGCACCCCCATCCCATGGATGCTCCTCTTAGTTCCAAGCCCATCCCGATCCCTCTCCCAACATCAGCCCCTGACGCTGCTGCACAATCAACCCAGCGAGCAATTTTGCAGGGAAAATAAAAATGTATCTATAATTAATGATCCTCCAAGAACACACGGCCCCTTATTAATGTAGCAATTTGGTGAAACATAATTTATGAGACACTGAGCTTAATCATCGACAAGATCCCAAGTCAGGCGCCCGGGAAGGGAGGGAAAGGGGAGTCGCCTGCTGTGATTGCACATTCAAAGGACACTTGTAACATCCAGCTCTGTTGGCAGGAACAAACCCCCTCATGATCGGGCTGGAGATAACCCAGGATGAGCCCGACGCGAGGCAAGGGGGGAGAGAACAAGTCCAAGCCGGCAGACGGTCCATTTACAAACGTTTTCCCACTGATTGTAAAATAAACAGACCCAAATCTGCGCTGCCCAAAGGGGACTCCTCCATCCCTGCTCGGGGAAGGAGCGGTCCAGGAGGTCCCCACATCCCTGGAAGTGGCTTTTCTTCTCCATGCACGGGTCAGGCGTGTGACAGAGGCGATCTGGAGCACCAAACCTCCCCGTTTCACTCGGGGCTCCACCCAGAGATAACCACGGGAAACACCTATTTCCATGGAAGGCAGAGAAACACACGGATGCAGACTCGGATTCTCAGGTTTTGAGTGAAAACCCTCGGCATACGTCGAGCGGCAAATGTGGAGCGGGGGTGGGCAGCAGGAGGGGAGATATTCCCACTCAGCCGCCGGGAAAGGGCCCAATGCAAAACCACTCCGAAAACATCAGGAGCTTTGGCAAAATCGTGTTCTCATTTCCCGTTCCTTCCCCGGCCCTGCCTTTGGATGCTCAGCACTTCGGAGGAGCCATCCAAGCTGTGATGCCACATGGTCCTCCCAGAGCTGCCAGGATTCCCTCTTATCTGGGAGCTATTAACAATTAAACAAACGATGCTCTGTTATTTATATGTTTGTCTTGCAAAAGCCTCTTGGAGATCCCAGGGAAAAGTGGCTTGGAAAAATGGCTTTAGGGAGATGCCCTGTGTATTTATCACATGGAATGTGATGGAAACAGCCTTTGCCAGCTTCACTCTTCCTGCTCCGTGGTTTAAATTAGTATGAACAGGGATAAAAAATTCCATGGGAAGCTGCTTGCAAAGTGGGTTTGATTGGATATTTCCCAGGATATGGATGATCCCAGCAGAGCAGTCATAGCAGCTCCAGGAGGTGTCCCTCGGGGGGGTTCCTGCTGGAAGGTGTGGGCTCAGAGCTTCATCCTCATCCTCATTTCCCAAGCAGTCGCCGACGAAATCCTCGAGTAGCCTTGGATTTATCCCGGCTTTTTGCCTGTGCATTTGCAAGCTCATTACACGGGGTAATCGGCCAGGCCTGACGGCGTTCCGGGAAGGAGGAGGAGAAGCGGGATAATCCCAGCACCGCCATCCCTAAGAACCGGCCCGGCGGCTTCGCGGAGCCGAGAGCGGGGGAGCCACGAGCACTTCCCGCATCCCACCCCCGCATCCCTTCTGCAGCCCCGCCGCTCCTCCGGGCCCCCCGGGCACCAAGCTCAGCCCTTCCTTCCCCCGTGCTCCGGTCTGATAAGCGTTTGAGAGCCTTTAAAATGATAATTGCGCAGCACGGGATAAAGGCAGAGCCGCGGCGTGAATATTCACGAGCGGGGGACCCAGCGATGCTGCCGCTTTCAAAGGGATGCGGGTGGGGCACCTCTGCCAGCGTTCCCAGCGGGAATCGGCCCGGCAGAGCATCGCTGCCTCTCCGGAACACCTTGGGAAGCTGTAGTCCCACTCAGGCGTTAATTTGTCTTTCTGATATCCACCAGCCACCCCCCCCAAAACGCTCTGTTAACACCTGGACTCCCAGAGTTTTGGGGAGAAAGAGGCAGGATCCTGGATAAACAGGGATGAAGGCTGGGAAAACAAGGCAGGTCCGACTCTCTGCTGCCAAGTGCACCCTCATCCCTGGAAATTCTTCCCTGTGAGGTTGCCCAGAGAAGCTGTGGCTGTCCCATCCCTGGGAGTGCTCAAGGGGCTTGGAGCAAACTGGGATAGCGGAAGGTGTCCCTGCCCAAGGCAAGGGGTGGGACTGGATGAGCTTTAAGGCCCTTCCCAACCCAAACCATTCTGTGATTCCATAAACTCTCCACACTCCAGCCATCTCTCTGCCAGCACTGCAGAGGAAAGAGCAGCCAATTAAACCCCCTCCTTGGTGCCTCTGACCGCGTTGCTGCCGCTCCCGGGGCTTTGACATCCACAACGAGAAGGGCCCACGAAATCAATTATCCCAAAGCCTGCGCCGAGGAGCCCCCGGGAGCTGCAGTCAGAGCTTGGAGTGCCGAGGGGACATCCACACACCACTGCCGGCCCCCGAGGGCTGCACAGTGCGCTGGGAGATACTTTAATTAGTGTGATTTATGTTGCCTTCAATTGATTGAGTCCCCGGAGCTTCAGGAATCCATCAGAGGGAACGGGAGGCATCGACTCCCCGTGTCCAACCTGTGCCAGGATCACGGCGACTCCGGCCGTGGTTAGGAAGCAAATGTCCTGTTGGAAAGGCAGCCTGGGTTGGAGGGATAAAGAGCTGAGGAGCCAAAAAGCACGGATTTGCTCAAAATCAACCGAGCAAAGCAAAGCAGAGTCCTGAGAGCTGATGAAAAGGGAGGGGTTTGTACCTGGGTGTCCCCTGCCAGGAGGAACAGCACTGGGATACTGGGATCACAGTCCCATTCCCTCTGGGAAAAGCATCCTGCAGGAGCTCTTCAGGCTTCCTCCCCAGGCCCCAGCCCCACTGCAGAGCCCCCAGTCCTTTCTTTTCTTATTTTCAGGGGTGATTTGGTTGAGTTTCTCCTCTCTCTTGATCCTAATAAAAATTAAGTGAAAGTGAAATGAAAGCCAAAAGCTTTGGAGGGTGAGGACGGAGCAAGGCAATTAGTTTGGGCTCTTGAAAATGATTCACTAATTGTGCAAGGAGTTGTGTACAAAAAGGGAACTAATAAAAGAGATTTAATTTGATTTGGGGAAGGGAAGGAGAGCGGAACGAGCAGCAGAACTCGGCTGAGTGCTAATGGGCTGTGCTGCAGCTCGGGCTGTCCCCGGGCAGGCACTGCCTGAAAAGTCTGGGATTGAATCCACTCGTTTGGGGGGTTCGGAGCAAATTCCCCGTGACTGTGCCACTGCCTTCTCCCCAGAGACCCTCCTGGGCTGTGGGAGAGCCTTCGGAGCAGCCTGGAGCTCGCTTTGGAATGTAGGAATGATGCCACCTCGCTCCAGGGATCTCTGGCAATGCCCTGGTTATGGAAATGGGGAAACTGAGGCACGAAGATGAAAATGCAGAGTAACAACCAGGGCTGTGTCACTTGCTGGGCTGGGTGAGGTGAGACAGGAACCTGCACCCCCAAACCTGCTCTGGGATTTTCATCCCCGGAGTTGGATATTCTGGGACATTCGGAGGAAGGGGGTCAGAGCCAGGGAGCAAAGCCTGCCCAGGACATGGGAGGGATGCGCAGGAGCACAGGGATGCCCGAGGTGTTACAGCCCGTGGCACCAACTAGTTCTGCAGGAGAGGGAAAGCAACAACTCCTGCCAGGGAACAAAGTGCCTGAGGGGAACCAAAGGGCTGCGAGGCAGAGCCTGAACACAACAAATGATCTGTGAATTGTCTGGGAAATGCTCCCAGCTCGGTGTTCCTGGGGGGAGGAAAGGTCTTAAGAGCTCGGGGTGACAAGGTTTGGGTGGCCGTGGGGAAAATCAGCGCTGAGATTTCCTCCCTGCATCCAGCACCCGCCCCTGGAAGGCACTTTGCTCCCAAAAAATCCCATCCCGAAGGCAACAGCTCCAGCAGTTCTTTAGGCAGCGAATAAATAACCTGGCTGCTGGATCTCAGAGCACATCTGGATTGCTCCTCAGCTTTGAGCCATCCCTCCAAAGCCTTGGATTTTGCAGCAGAAATGCTGGATCAGGAAAAAAAAAAAAAAAGGCAAGGAAAGAGGGAAGGCAGGGCTGGAGCTCAGCGCCTGGAAGTCTGTGTCCATCCTCATCCTCCCGGATCCCGCATCCTCCCTGCTCTCCAGCACCTCGGGAAACACCCCTGGCCGTGGGCTGGCACTTGTGGGTGCCCAGCGTGATCCCGGCTGGCACAGCCCCACCAGCAGAGCCCCAGGGCAGCACTAACACAGCCCCCGGGGCTGGCAGATGCTTTTCCCAGGCAGGGAGAGAATCCTGCTGGGAAAAGCTGAACCTGCATCTGGGAGCCTTTCCCGGTGCCAGACACGGCAATTAATTTGTGCGCTGTGATACATTAAACACACGCGTGTTACAGCCCAGTGCTGGGATCTCAGCTGAAGCAGGGTTTGGATTAGGGAAGAATTCCTGCCTGGAAGGGTGGGAAGGCTCTGGCATTGGTTTCCTGGAGAAGCTGTGGCTGCCCCATCCCTGGAAGTGTCCAAGGCCAGGCTCCAGAGTGGGGATAGAAATTATCCCCGGGGTGGGGGAAATTCCCCCTTGGGCAACGCAGGGCAGTGACCAAGAGGTTTCCAGCAGTGCCTGGAGCTGTTCCCTGGGGGAAAAGCCCCCATGGAATGGAAATGTCTGGTGAGAAACGCAGAGAATCAAACAAAAAGTCAGGATCAATAAAAATGTTTCACTTCCACTCCTTCTGATGGATGTGAGCGCACAGGGAGGGCCTGATGGATGGGGAGAGCTGGAAGGCAGCTCCATGGATGAGATTCCCTAAAGGAAGTTTGGGGGCATTTCAGGTGAGTTTTATCGTTATGATAGTTTTGTTTCTACTACTTGTATGTCCCAGGCATGGACAGTGACCATCAGGGCAGGGGCGGAGTGGGAAAAGAGGCACCCGGGAGCATCCATGCCCTGATTTAGTGGATAAATTGGTGATTATATAAATCTCAGGGTTTTTTTAAGGGGGGGATAAACTCAACTGGTGCGATGGTACCTCTTCTGCTATTCCCTCCTTCAACCCAGAGCCCTGGGAGAGGTTGAGCAGCTTCCCTGGATCTCTGGATATTTTGTAACTCCACATAATCACCCGATGACATCCCAAAACCGCCTCTGTACGGAGGCAGCAGTGACATTAATTCCCGAGGCTGTTAATTCCATGCTCGTTGGACTTGCTTTGTGCAGTAATGCCGAGCACGTTATGGAGCTTTTCACAGCGAAACCATCCCAAAAATCCATGTTCTGCACTAAATCGCTCCCGTTCAGGTGAATAAGAAATAGATCCCAAATAGTTCAGCTCCTCCCTGGCTCCCTCAGCCTGCCCAGCCCCATTCCCTGTTCCCGCAGCCCCTGCACAGGGATCCGGTCGCGTTTCCCTGTTATTTTATCTCCTTTTGGCAGGGCCGGTGACATTTCGGTTCTCTGGAAGCCTCAATAAAAGGCACTTCAGTTGTTATCACCTCGTTTCCAGTCAAATCCCAGCACCTTCCCCATCCCTGATTAAAATCAAGGCACTGACAGCCCATCACAGGCACGGCCCTGCCGGGGGGGTTTCGGGGAGAGGAGGACACAAAATCCTGCTAAATGGCTTGGGAATAACGGGAAGAGTGACAGGAATTCCGGTGGCAGGTGGGGACAATGTCCCAGGCACTGCACAAAGGTTGGTTGGTGCTGGAAAAGGCAGAGAAACTGTGGATGTCCCATATCCGGGTTGGAGCAACCTGGGATTAGTGGAAGGTGTCCCGGCCCATGGGTTGGAACTGGATGGTCCCTTCCAAGCCACACCATTCCATGATTTTATGCTCCTGGATGAAAGGCTCTGTGGATTTGGCTCCCGTGGGGACACAGTGCTGTGGCTGGAGCTCAGATCTGCATCTCCATCCTGGTTTGACCCCGGATTCTCCCACGGTGACATCATCAAAATGAAACAGTTTTTCCTTCCTTTTTGGTGGCTTTGGCATTACGGAAACAAACACGTTCCAGAAACATTCCAACAGCTCCTTGATTGGATTGTGCTTATTGAAGTAGAACGTAAAAATCATCAGCAGGGGAAAGTTTCCAGATTTCAGCTTGTTTGGGTTGATTTGGGAAGGAAAAGCTGATGGAAAGGGCAGTTCCCAGCACATCCAGGCCGTGAATATTCCAGCCCCTCTTGCCAGGGCTGGAAGAGGGAAAGGGAACAGGCCCTGTCCCACATCAGAGCCGTGGAGAGAAGGTGGAAAATCCAGCCAAATTAATCAAAATCTCCTGCAGTTTGGCCTTTCAGTCCCCCAAATGCCCCCTGTGGTGGGGTCAGTGCCATGACCAGGCTCTGCCACCCCAGGGATGCTCCAGTTTTCCACTGACATCCAGCGATTCCCAGTCCACCCCCAGGAGAGGGAGAACAAGAATTTGGGGGCTTTTTTTTTCCTCTTTGTAACGCCATTTCTGCTCCAATTTTTAGGACTTTCAGCTCCAGATTCAGAGTTTGACCTCAAACTTGGGCTCCTGCACCGCTTTGAAGACAAAGTACATTTAACAGGCACAGCTGGAATCCAGGAAAAAGGGAAGAAAACACCAAGTGACTCCTGCAAACTTTCCAAAAGGGATAAAAAGCACTCAGGAAAAGCTGCCTGGAGAGAGGGGGGGATGAGTATGGGGTGGGGAGAGGCCACTCCTCCCCATCCTCACCCTCACCCCCTCATTCCCCCGTGCAGCAGCGGAGCAGCGTGGATATAAAATTCTGGGGGAACTGGAATTGTGGCACTTTTTATTCCCTTTTGCTGGGTATAAATGACTGTGGAGAGATGGAAAACAAAGCCCCTGAGCCCTCAGGGTCACACTGAGTTTGCCATCCAAACCCCAGCATGGCATCAATCCCAGCTCTGTGTTATCCTGGGAATGTCCTGCTGGGCTGATTCCGGAGCAGCTCCTTTCCATGCTCTGCCACTCGCTGGGCTTTCCAAGGTCCTTATTTTATGGATGCTCCAATTTCATGCAGGCAAGTTGCCTTTGAACTCCAGGACTGGAGGGGATGCTGCCAGGCTGGAAGTTTCATTCCTCAGGCACAGAAATAATCACAAAATCCCCAAATCCTCCCTTTTCCATGACTCGGAAAAGCCTCTGACAGCTCTTGGTTCTTTGTGCCTTCCCTTCCTGAGGCTGATGGGACAACACTGAATATTCCAGGGGGGAGAAAGGGGCTGTTTGCCTGGTCTGCGCCCACCCTGTGCATGGCCAGTGCTCCAAATCCATGGATGGGTGATCCTGCGCTCCCTGCTCAAGGCTGGACCACAGCAGGGATGTAGGGCATGGGATGGATGGATGGATGGATGGATGGATGGACCGACCATGAGGGATGGATGGATGTACCACAGGGGCTGGATTTACCACCAGGGATGGATGTGCCATGGAACGGACGGATAAAATGGGGGATGGATGCACCAGGATGGATGGATGGATGGATGGACAGACAGATGGACCACAGGGAATGGATGCAGGCACCATGGGGGATGGATACCCCCTGGAAGGAGTCAGGGAAGGACAGGCAGGCAATAAAAAAGCAGAGGGGTTTTGGGAAGGTGTGAAGGACGGAGCAAGGATCCCATTGGAATGCGAGAGGCTCCGCTGCAGCATCACTGGAGCTGGAGATTTCCTGTGCTCAGGGCAGGGCAGCCACTCATGGAAACTGCCCTGAGTGGGATCAGAGAGAGCCGGGAGGGAGGGAGGGAGGGAGGGAGGGAGGGAGGGAGGGAGGGAGGGAAGAACTTTTCCTCTCCCAGCAAACTCACCCAGCTCCAACCCACCAGGGTTACAATGGCATCACTGGCACTTCCCTGCCCGCCTTTTCCCAGCAGGATTTAACCCTCCTGGTCTCCCGGGAAGGACTGGAGGGGTTTCCATCACCTCAGCAGATAAAGCCACCCTGACCCACACTCTGCACAGCTGGCACTGATTTTTGGGGTGCCAGGGAAGCAAACCAGGCCAGCCCAGCTCCGGGGGCACCCCAGTTCTCCCTCCTGGGAGTGGAAAGGAGGATCCCCCATCCTGCCCCATCCCAGCCCTGGCTCTGCTGGCACTGCCCGGGCCCAAACCGGGCCCTCCTCCCCAAAACACACCACAGCACTTGGGAGGGAACAACCTCTTTGGGGACGGGGTTATTTAAAGCCACTCCACTAATTACAGGGGGAAGTTCTTCCCCTCACTCCTCTGCTCCTGCATCTCCAGCTGCCCTTCAGCTTTGCCCCCAGAGAGGGAAGGGAAGATAAGTGGGAATGGGAATGCTTTGCCAAGGCATTGGGACATCGGGGGTTTATTTTAATCCAGTCCATTAATCAATTTCTCTGTTGAAATTGAATTAACTGTCTCTCATCAGCATCACATCCTGGGACCTGAAAACAGGGAGAGCGCAGAGGAATGTAGATGAGGCAGCTGCTCTGCCTGTATCCGTATCCCTGCCTGCATCCCACATCCCTGCCTGCTTCCCTGCCTGCATCCCACATCCCTGCCAGCATCCCACATCCCTGCCTGCATCCCGCATCCCTGCCAGCATCCCACATCCCTGCCTGCATCCCGCATCCCTGCCTGCATCCCGCATCCCTGCCTGCATCCCGCATCCCTGCCTGCATCCCGCATCCCTGCCTGCCCCCAGATGCCTCGGCAGGAGGGGCTTTGCCTGCCCAGGCTCTCATCAGCCCCTAATTGGGCCATGAAGGAGCCAAGGTCTCATCCCACATGGAACAGGGATCTGCTCCTGCCTGAACTAAACAAATTCTCCAGCAAATCTCACCCCTTTCTATCCTCTTAGTGGGGCAGGCTGGGGAATATTTGCTTGGAATGCAGTTTGAAAGGAAAGGAAAGCAGCTCTGGCTCCATGATCCGAAGGCAAAAGGCTCATTTTGCTGATGGAAATGGGATGATGCTGAAGGAAACTGGAAATCCACCTTTTCCTACTGCTCCTCACGGGATAATTGATGGTAATTGGGAACGAGGACAGCTGGCAAGGACTCAGCAACTCATTCTGTGGGGTCCCTCATGGATCCCATCCAGAGCCTTCCCAGAGATTCCTCCACTGCCCTCTGTGCTCAGCCACTTCCACACCTTGACCGGGATAAACAGGAGCTCCGCCGCTCCAACAGATACGGGAGCAGAGAGTGAAGGCAGGCTCTGCGTAATGGCTTTAATTACCCTCCACCCTTGCAGTCATTAGTTCCCAACAGCTCAGCTCGGAGCAAGATACAACAGAGACCCCACCAGTGAATATTATTTTCCAGCCCCAGCTTTAAGGAGCAAGAAATAAAGAGTAGAAAAAAGTAAAGTCGCTGCATTATTTAAAAATTTGCTGATGAATAATTTAGGCAAATGAGTCTGTGGCTGTTAGACAATATTGCATTACAAAATAAATCAATTACAATATATGGAGGGGGGGGTGGTGGAAACCAAGCCCTTCCCTGGCTCATTGAAAAACACTGCAAAGGCAAAAAATATTCCCTTTATTAATAAAAAGGCAGAGTTTTAAATAAGAATCTCTTAGAATAACCAAGGTACTACCGTGAGCATCTCCTCAGAGCCACGGAGGGGAGGGAGTTTCCTTCTCCCCCAGCTGCTCCTCACCATTAAAATTCCTCTCCTGTTTTTGGGAGGGATAACTTTGAACCTGCCAGGTATCCAGGCTTATGGAATAGTTGAGCTGGCTGTCTGTAAATACACATAAATTAGCATTTATTCAGGCTCTGCTGCCTCACCCAACCCCTCAGCACCTCTCCCAGGGTGGTTCCTGGTTATTTAGAGGTCACCCCTGGCTTTTTGGGCATCCCAGAGCATCCAGAAAACCTTTGGAGCTGGGAGAAGAGCCCTCAGGGCCCATTATGCTTCTCACTTTAGGTTGGGATGTTGGGAGCTCATCTCCCTGCTAATGGAAAAGTCCTTTGAGGTAAAGAGCCGTAAGGAAACCACATATATATGTTATATACACAGTCCCATAAATCCAGGGCCGGGCTGGCAGCTCTTGGGGACAAAAGGAATCTCAATTTCTGCTTGGGTTTGCACAAGTGGGGGTTTGGGTGAGTGATTGCTTTCCTTGGGGCTGGGAGGGTTTAGGGAGAGAGGGAATTAAAGCTCCTTGGGAGAGCACCAGGCTGGGGGCACGTGGTGCTTAATTAAAGCCTGCAAATGAGTTTAAATGTTAAAAGCCCGTTCCTGAGGAGGGGGTAATTGGTGTTGGCTCAGCACGGGAGACCTGGGAATGCCCTGAATTCCATGAGGATGGGGGAGCTGGGCTTGTGGGGACACCCCATGCAGGGCCAAGGGGTCCCAGCACAGCTCCAAAGGGTCTGAAGGGGGGGGATTTGTTCTGGATCTTTCCCTTTAAATATAAAAGGGCAGGGGAAAAAAGCTTCATTTCCAGCCTTCCTTTCCCCCCATTCTCTCCCTCCTCTGCTCCATTCATGGCTCATGAACAAGCCCTTTCTCTCTCCAGCTCTCCCCTCTCTCCTCTCCCTGCCTCAGGCTCCTTCCCTATTTATTCCCAAGCACAGGAATCCAGTTTTCCAGCTGCTTGGAGCAAAGTTACTCACTTTTCCTGTGAGCATCCCAGTGCAGGGGCTGGGAGAACACAAGGCTCCTGGGAAAAAGGTCACCATCCCCTCCATCCCCACATCAGAAAATCAGCAGGGTTTCTCCCAGGATAAACAGCAGGAGCAACCTCAGCATGTTGGGACATTGGTTAAGCTTGTATGTCTTATCCCAGAATCCAGGATTTCAATGGATTTTCATTCCTGCTGTGGACTCTCTGCCCTTTGAACCTTCCAGTTCTGTTTCTTTCCAAGCATCAAATAGAAATCTGAGATGGTCCAATCTCAGAAGTCTTTGAGAAAACTCAAACTCCTCCCGGGTGTGTGGGATGCCTCCAAAACCTCAAAATTTGGGATATTTGGAGCTTCCACAGCCCTCCACAGCTGTGGCACCTCATCCAGCGGAGAGGCAGCTCATCCCAGGGCAGGAAAAGAGGGATCCACGCAGGGAAAAGGCATCTCCCACCTGTAGAAACCCCAGGAAAGGGAGGTAAAACACTGCCAGTGTGCTGAGTCTGCAAATTTGTCACAGAGAACGGGAGAGAATCCCGGAGTTTAATTAAAGGTGGGATTCTTCCAGAGTTTATCACAAGGGCAGCAAGGAAGAGCCTGCCAGGACTCAAGGTTAACCTGAGCCATTTACAGCTTCCAGAGGGAAACCCTGGACAAGTGAGACAAGGATAAGGGATGATAATCCAGCAGGAAAGCGCTGCCGGAGGGGATGGGGCGTGTGGGGCAGCAGCAGGAGAAGGGGCAGCCAAGGGAGGTGGGATGTGGCTTTCAATATTGTGTATTCCAGTCTGGACCATAACTGAGCCTGGGATGGGGGGATAACTGTGCTGGGAGGGGGGATAACTGATCCTGGGAGGAGGAATAACTGCTGGGAGGAGGAATAACTATTGGGAGGGGGGATAACTATGCTGGGAGGAGGGGATAAATGTGCTGGGAGGGGGGATAACTGCTGGGAATGGGGATAACTGTGCTGGGAGGGGGGATAAATACTGGGAGAGGGGTTGACTGATCCTGGGAGGGGGGATAAGTATGCTGGGAATGGGGATAAGTGTGCTGGGAATGGGGATAACTGTGCTGGGAACAGGGATAACTGTGTTGGGATATTTCAGGGGGATTTTCAGCAAAGCCAAATCTGAAAAAAAAAAAAAACCAAAACCAAAACACCAACAACCCCAGACTCGGGTATCTGTGCTGGAAGGGGCTGGAATTTGGGATCACAGGTGGAGATGGCAAAAAGGAGGCTCCAAACCGTAGAGATGCCAGAGCTGGGCTCAAGGATGCTCACACCAATATCCCAGGGATGAAGGCAGGCATGGATCTCCCTCCCTGCTCCAGCAAGGGAGATGGACTGGGAGAACTCCAGGCATGTTCACCAAATTCCCTGGGCTTTCTGGAGCTGCAGGAAAACTGGGCTTCTCTTGCATTAATTGGCTGATAAGAAGAGATGATAAAAGGGATCCGGAGAGCCCGAGCAGGAATGCTTTGGTGAGCAGGCAGGAAGATGCTGAAGCAGAGCCTTTTGTCAGACTCGGGTCAAAACACATCTGTGAATAATTGAACAATATTCCTGTTGGAGGAGTCAGCAATTCCGCTTCCTCCGCAGGCTGGGAGGGAGGGAAGGGCTTTGGAGTGGGAGGGAGAGGAGACAAAGCAGCTCCAGCTGGGATAAGGAGACAGCAGTGGCGATGCTGGGCCCTCCTGGGTTCACTCCCAAGAGTTTCTGCTTCAGTCCACCCAGAGAGAAAGCCAAGAGGAGGAGGGTGGAGGGGAAAGGTGGAAGCTGTAATAGGTTTTGAATCCTGCATCATTTTTCTCCCTCTGAAAGGTCACTGACAGCTGGCCCTATTAACAGGGACCTCTGGTGGAGAAAATTGCCTTGGAGAGGGTGATTTCCAGGAGTGACACTCCAGGGATTGCACTGAGCCCCGTGGAGCCCGTGTGGCTGCCACCCCGGAGCTTCATCCTGTGCCAACCCCATCCCCAGCCCCAGGGCTGGGCAGACTGGAGGAAACCCATTTTCTGAGCTTAAATCATGGCATGGTTTAGGTTGGAAGGCACCTTCAAGACCACCCAGTCCCACCCCTGCCGTGAGCAGGGACATTCCACTATCCCAGGTTGCTCCAAGCTGGCCTTGGGCACTTCCAGGGATGGGGCATCACCAACTTGTAGCCAAGCACGTCCCTCGCAGTCCCATCTTTAGGTTTCTCCTCTTTCTCTGTTTTTATTCCATGAAGTTCCTTTCCATTCCCATGTGCACTCACACGCCGTTCCTCGGAAATGGAAAGGGAACATCCCCTTTGTGTTCCCACTCCCCCCAGCTGCCAGCAAATTCATCCAAGGATTAGCAAATCATTAGGAAGTGCAACAGAACTCATAATTATTTAATAAGCAAGAGGAGTAATGAGAACCACCAGCGTGGAGCGGTTGGGGTCACCCAATCCAGATTTTTATCAGAGGAGTGGACAGGCCTGGGGGGGCTGTGCTGGCTCCCCATCCCTTCCATCCTCCCCTCATTGCCTGGTCCCTCCAGGCTCTCCCAATCCAACCCCTGACACTGTTCAATTCTCTGTTAAACAGGGAAAAATCCCATGGAAAACCCATGGGATCCCACTGGGAGACGAGGAGCGAGGATCAGAGCCCGTGGGATGCAGTTTCTGGAACAATCACCATTCACACCAATACTGATGTCAAAAAACCAGCATCCCCCAAATTTTGGGGCACCCAGGGGTGACAGAGAGACCCTCCCCAATCCCAAAACACCCCTCCCTGCTGCTGCTCCAAGGGTGGAATCCCAATCCCAATCCCCCTGCCCAGCTCCCCACGGAGTCAGGGAGAGTGAGGAAAAGCAGGAGGGGAGCGACACGCCCGAGACTCCGCCTGATCCTATAAATTCCTCCCACGTGGGGGGCCTGGGAAGGGCCCTGCGGGATCCTGGAATACTCAGGGAAGATGCTGAGCTGCCTAATTTGGATGAATGTGTCGCGGAATCCCAGGGCTGGCGGGAGGGAGGTGCAGCCTCGCTGGAGATTTGCACCTTTGCTTACAACTTGCTCAGGCTCGGAGCCAAAAAAAACCCCCACCCTGCTCCTCCAGTTCCTTTTCCAGCCCGGGAATTCCAGAGCCCGGGAGGAGTTTTATTATCCACCCACAGCAGATGTGAAGGCCCCCCGTGCCGTGCCCGTGTTGGCAGCACAGGCTGCAGCTGGTGCCTCTCTCCCCGCTGGGGTGAGGAGGGTGATGAAGGTCTGGAAAGCAGAAAGGCTGAGAATCCACCTTCTCCTTGTGGGAAAAATAACCTCCCACGCATGGAAATAATCAGGGTAAACATCAAATTAACATGTCTCAGCCAGACTTGACGTGCTCCCCCAGCTCCAGAAGGACTCCTTCCCCATCCCCAGCATCCAGCTTTGCCATATGGATTAGATTCTTTTCCTGGAACTTGCTCTACAACACGTAAAATGAGTTATTTTCACTTGGACCCACAAGCTGCCATTGCTGCTCCCCCTTTCCCTTTGACCTATCCTGCTTTTCCAGCTTATTTATGGGCATAATTACACTATTGATTTCCTGACAGCCGTCCTGACCTTCACTGCGTTTCAGATCCCAGCTCATTCCACGGCAAAGTTTTTCCTGGGCTTTGGCAGCCCGGGGAAGGTGGGTGATGCGAGGAGTAATTGCCATTTTTCCTGGCGCTATTCCCGCTCCTTGGAAGCAGCCAGGGAGGTGACAGGATCCATGCAGGAAGGGGCTGGCAGTGGCAACCGTGTCCGTCACCTCTTCCCAGCGGGGAACAAACTGCAGGAGGAGGATGGAGACCTGCTGAGATGCTGGTGACGCAAGAAATTCCCTGAAAAACAGCTTGCACATGGATTTAAAAGGGGATGGTGTTGGCTTCCTCAGCACAGCAGATCGGCCTGGTGGTTTTAGCACACAAAAAATAATATATATATCTATCTATCTATATCTATATAAAAAATAATCTCATCCAACAGCATCATCAGGAAGGTTTGTTCAGATTTTCCCCCTCTTGAAAAGCTCCAGGAGAAAGTTCAGGGACTCACAGGGAATTTTGACACACAGCTCCATCC